>OVAF01001917.1:0-13700 GCA_900406245.1 Odontarrhena argentea | reverse complement strand
TGCCATCCCTTAATCTTCACCAAACCCTTAAGCTCTTCCGTCGGATACTTGGTCACCGACACAACGATCCACTTCTCGGTGACGAAATTAGCGTACGGGGAGGTCTTGTCTAGGCCCTGGATCGATTTCCATTTGATGTGAGGACGAGTTAGAGGTTGAAGAGACTGTGTTGACTGAGATTGGAAACAGAGGAGAGAAGCAGTGTCGGTGGTGTTGTAAAGGAAGAAGAAAGCTCCAATGGTGACGATTAAGAGGAAGAAGACAGCGATTCTCGAGATGTTTTCAGAGAACCAAGTCGAGAAATCTAGGTTTTTGGGTTCACTGAATCGTCGCCGGATCTGTTGATGTGTTGGCAAATCTCTGATCTGAGATTTCGATGGCTTTGCCTTTGCATCACGATCTTGAACCAACATCGAATCAATCTTCAGGTTCTTCAATCAAAGCTTCAAAATTTACACAGACCGCTCTTTGAGATTTGTGATTGAAGCTACTCTCTTTTTGTCTACTAATGGCGGTTGGTGATTGGTGTAGTTGGAATTGATGTTGCTTAAGCTTCAATACAAAATTTTAGAAAGCGAAGTTGGAGTCTCTGTGAGCTGTTGAGGTCAATGGAAGCTTTGGGAGTTTTTTTTTCTTTATGGGCAAAGAGACAATTAAACAGTAATTCTTGTTGCTCTGTAATGGGTAGGACCAAGTAAGCCATCACATGAAGCAAAAGCTTTAAGTATTATAAAAATGGGGGCGATGAAATGTTTCTATCAACTACTACTTTACTATTTTAATAAAGAAGTAGGAGTAGTAAAATAAGATTCATACGAGGATGAAAATATTTTAGAGCTTTGGTATTCAACGGCCAATATCATAGAATTTGATCTAATAACAACTTTAATAAACTAAAGGAGAAATAAATACATAACATTTTTTCCATATCCCTGTAAAAAAAACCTTTTTCCCCATATCAAAATCTAATAATCAGATATAGAATTTGTGTGATTCAATTATTACAAACAATCAAAAATTTCTAAAATAAAAAACCTATAATTAAATATGAGTGTGTTTGACAATTGCATTCGTCGTTGTTGTTTGCTTTGTGTGGTTGNATCTAATAATCAGATATAGAATTTGTGTGATTCAATTATTACAAACAATCAAAAATTTGTAAAATAAAAAACCTATAATTAAATATGAGTGTGTTTGACAATTGCATTCGTCGTTGTTGTTTGCTTTGCTTGGGAACATCGAAAGACCACGGGACACGCCCAAAACTTGGGTTCCTCAAATCTGGTTCAAAGGATGTGCCCCCGCCAAGCTTTCATGATGTGGGTTGCACAGCTTAATAGACTGCCAACCAGAATGCGTCTAGCTACTTGGGGCCTGCAAACTATCACTTCCTGTTGTCTTTGCTCGTTGGAAGACGAAACAAGGGATCACTTATTCCTCCATTGTGACTACAGTACGGAGGTTTGGTCTTTCATTTTGGACAAACTACATCACCCCAGGTTTCTTTTCACAAATTGGAATCACCTACTTCATTGGGCCAAACAGTCCTCTGCTGTTTCGCCATCAATCTTACGGCTCACGGCGGTACACACAACGGTCTACTATCTTTGGAAACAAAGAAATAGCAGGCTCCACACCGGAATCTCTGTCCCTCCCTCGGTTCTCTCACGGGATATCGATCGACAAGTCCGGAATACAATTGCGGCTAGAAGACATCGGAGACGATTCAAGGATCTCATGATCCTCTGGCTTTGACCTCCTTAGTGTTCACAAAATCTTTTGAAATCTTGTTTTTATATTTTTTTGGCCAAGGTTTCTTATTACTGGGTTAAGCTGCTTGTAAAACCAAACTTTTTCATTTAATGAATATTTTCCATTTGCCAAAAAAAAAACATCGAAAGAGAATACACTTAATTCATTTCTTTATTTTTTGTGTTTTTTAAACTACCAATACTTTCTTTTTAAAATTCCATATTTTATGACACTGGTTTCGAAATTACCGTATTATTTAATCATTTTTAATATATAGAAATCTAAAATAATCTTCTTGAAAATAAATAAATAATGCCTCAAATTTTAAATTTTAAAAAATCTATGCATAAACCATTTTCTTAGAAGAACNCCGTATTATTTAATCATTTTTAATATATAGAAATCTAAAATAATCTTCTTGAAAATAATGCCTCAAATTTTAAATTTTTAAAAATCTATGCATAAACCATTTTCTTAGAAGAAGAGCAAAACCAAGCCAAGGGATTTTAATGGGCTCACAAGTCACCGAAGCCTGAACAAAGAAAGGCCCATCAAGAGTGAGATATTTTTGTTTTACTCATCACTCTCTCTCTCGGAGAAAATTCAAAAACAGAGTAGAGCTCAAGATCATCGCGCCATTAGAAGAGAGAAATTCAGAGAAGACTTGCTTCGGAAGATGACTGAGTTTCCTTCTCCGATCGATAGAGAAGTTGCTTCTTCACTTCTTCTCCTTTCCTCTGGAATATCGTACTTCTCTTCTTCAAGGTAACGCAACATCTGTAATTCTGGATTCAGAGAGTCGAAACCGTGAAGTTTCGGAGTCTAATTGCTATTTATGTTTCGGAAATTTGAATTGTATAGTGATAGATCTGGATCTGAGGGAAAATTTATCTCCGTTGGTGAAGGAAGCTTTGTGTCTGCTGAAACGAGATCATGCGAATCGTCTCTCTATAACACTACTTCGTCACGGAAGAGCTATGAGTGTGATTTCATGAATTTCAAGGTGCGATTAGTTTTTTTTTTTAATATTCGAATTTTTTTGCTCTGATCGTGCCCTGTTCTGGAGAATTCGAAACTTACGGAGGATTTTTGATCTGTTTTGATTGTTCTTTTATTGTTTATTGTTCGTAATGTGAGAATTNAATTTTTTTGCTCTGATCGTGCCCTGTTCTGGAGAATTCGAAACTTACGGAGGATTTTGATTTGACTAGATTGTGATTTCTTCTATATTGAATCGGTTTTGATCTGTTTTGATTGTTCTTTTATTGTTTATTGTTCGTAATGTGAGAATTTGGATGGGTTGATTTTACCAGGAATATGATCGTCCTGGAATTTGAAGTTTTCTTGTTAACCTTTTGAATTTCATATGCAGAACTGATTTCGATTTGAATATTATTAGAATTTTGGGATTCAATCTTATGCAGATTGCTAGATTTTACCAGAAACTGATCTTCCTAGATTTTTGAATTTTTCCCGATTAACTTCTCGAATCTCATAAGCATTCTGGGGAATTTGATTTAATTTTGACGTTCACTGAGTCTTATTGTAGATTGCTAAAAAACGTCGCACGAATGTGATTTGGAGCTCGGTTGATCCGAAGCCAAAACATTCTAAGAATTATGAGTTTTATGATATCTCCAAATGCTCATGTGACTCCAAAGAAGAATCATGTTTATCAACTGGTTCGAGCGAGATCTCTAGCACGGAAAGCAGAATCACCGAAACGATAAGCCATGAGAAGATGTACAGCAATTCAAAGATAAGAGAAAGTCACAGATCGAGTTCCATTCGTCGTAGAGCAATAAAGATCTTGGAGTTTCTCTCTACGAGCTGTTCTTCTTCCGAAATCAAGATCCGTCAAGTGCTTGGAGATAGTGCAGATACAAGCAAAGCTCTCAGAATGTACTTACTCGACCTCTCTCACTGGCTCACTGCTCTTTACACTAAGCGAGAACTTGTGACAGATCTTAATATGAATGCAAACATAGTGAAGGTTCTTACATTGCTAGTTCATATGTCCTGATGCAGGCTGTTGAAGATGGGTAATGTGAAGAGGTCTGGTGCAGGAGGAAAGAGTGAGCCCTTTGTTTATAAGGTAACATAATCTGGATTTTTCATCTCCTTCCATTATGATCAAATGGAGTGTTATCTGAAAAATTCTTCTCTATGTTTTTGTTTAGATTGCATGATACGCTACGCTGGTACTTGAGACAGCTCAGAGATCATCCTCCTTCTGTTTCTATACATTAAGAGTTTTTCCTGAAAACCATCACAGGCATATGTATATATATATATATATATAGTCTAAGTATACAGAGTAATTGAAAACATATGTGAATCTGAGGAACAAGGGTGCCTTAGTATTATATATAGTCAATGCCTCTGCGTCTTATATACTTTTTCTGTTTTTCCCTAATACTAAAGTTTAGAGCTTATGAATCAACAAAACTTATATGTACATGTTTGTTTTAATAATTAGACAATCATATGGTTACCATAATTAGACAATCATATGGTTACCTTCCGAAAAACTTAAGTTATGTGTACAAGTTAATGCGCATGATTCTATCTCAACGATTGCATCAATGAATCAATCATCTTAAGTTACCTTCTGTGTAGTCAACAAAGGTTAATCTTTACAGAGTCATCAATGTGATATCGGTATTTTCATCAAACTGTAGATATGATGAAACTCTATTTTTCTAACAGTTGATGCCAAATTAAGGGTTCCCTACATATTATTGTTACAACCAGCAAAAGGAGAAAGTAATATTGGTCTTTGAATTGTATAGTAAAATGAGTTTCCGCCCTCACAGCTTGGGTTGTCTGCATCCCCTGAACGACCCATGAAGAGGTTGCGACTTTCTGAAACAAACGATGTCTTCGATTTCAACAGATGGTGATGGGACTTGTTCTTTGTCACTTGCCATTTCCTTCAAATGTTGGTTCCCGTATACTCTTATGCTGAGCGATTTCTTCTGTGCTGCTCCAATCTTTATGTAGTCCTCGAAGAAATCTATCAACTCTTGCTTCTGAAGCTGCCTCAACATATCGACCTGTAAACAATAACCACATCCGCTCATTAATTAAAATACCAAATAAGGTCAAGCTATTTAAGAAAGTATATATGAATTAACGCATGGGTCATGATCAACCGATTCAAGCGGCCGTTATCTTAGTTTAGAAGGAAGGAATGTGCTTCCGTACCTCTGCCTCTTTACGGTTGAACTTGAGTGTTCCACTTTGAATCTCTCGCCAGAAAAACCGGGATTCTTCCTTCAAATTCTTGTATTTTTCAAGCTTCATGTCTATCAAAGCTGTTACATTGTTCTTGAGAAAGTGTAACTCATGTCAGTTAATAAATCTGGTTGAGGATCCAATTGCATTTCTCTATTAAAGATATATAACGAACTAGTTAACCATCTCACCTTGAATTCCACATCACTCATCTCCCGAAGTTTAGTCTCAAAATTCGTTAATAATGACTCCACCCTCGAATCAATATGTCCAGGACCCTTGTAAAAATTAAACACAGTAGGAAATTAAGGAGATTTGCGTTTAACTAGAGAAGGGTTATTTATTATGACAGATGGCTGGATGGTTTGGTACCTTAACCGAAGACTGAATTATAAACTGTACACCATAGATGCCAGAATCATTCCTACATTATAGAAAAGAGAAATTAAACAGAATTCAAAGGAAAAGTATACCAGGAAATGCGAAAAATATACCTCTGAGCAAGTGCAGTGATATAACCAAGTTGCTCCACTGTTCTTAGTTGGTGAAAGGTCGCTTGCTTTGCGACGAGACCAAATAGCTGCAGTTTAATATTCATGGCAAAGTCATCTCTATGCACCTGTAAGTGGCAACAAAAATTTCATTTAGCCCAAATAATATGGTCTCTGGAAATATGTTCTAAGCTAACAACAAACAAGTACCAAATCCTTCACGAAGAAGCTCTACAGGATACGTAAGAGCGGCTCAAATATTAAGAATAAATTCAAAGGCTATCTTCCTAATCTGAGCTAGGTAGTACCTGAATATAGTGTACAAGAGCAGAATTCTCGTCACTGGGGTTTGAGCCATCTTGGTGGTAATAATACTTCATTCCTTCTTCGAGCTTTACAACTCTATTAGTCAGGTGCTGGGATGGAAACAAAGGTCGGCAAATCGGTTTTGGGCCATTAAAAAGAATATCTTCGATATGTATGACCATGGATTCCGCTTCATTATTCTCCACATTACCTGAAATTGGAGGAAATTAATATTTGAACACATTGACTGCTTCCAAAGAAATAGAAGAAGACGAAGAAAACATCACAGCCATCAAAAGATAAGCATAAAAAATAATACGTAATGTTTATACCTGCTATATAACACTCAATAAATGTCCTTGAAAGCAACATTGGGACAAACTTAGCTACATCTTCAGCTTCCAAATGAGAAAGGACTTCTAGCTCTTCTGTCCAAGGCCAGGTCTGGTCTTGTAATATTAGGGAGCAATAATACATTGCTTGGTGATATGGCTGCCGGAATTTGTAATTCTGATACTCCTTTGTGACAGTTTCCTAGTAAAGGATAACAACAACACAGATTCAATAAACTTGGTAGAGAGGACGTCGTCCAACTAGTAACTCGAGTTAGAGAAAGTAGTGATCACCTTGATAACAGAAAACCTGTCAGGTTTAACTTCAAAATTTGCCATCTTTCCAACAACAGTTTCCATCAAGATCCTCAACTTGTCATTATAACCAAGAAGGGTCAACTGGGAAAAGAAATACGTTAGTTAGGAAAAGAAAAACACTGGACAATGTGTGTACTGAAGATGAAACAAATGTCAAACTCACCTCAAAACCATTGTCCGAAAGGCTCACTCCATAGTAAAGACCCGCAACTTGTGCATAATAAGCTACAACATAAAAGAGGCAAAGACTGGTGAGAGAGTTTTCATGATTTATACAGCAAATTTGAAGAGTTGGTATTTTACTCTAGCTTTTATTGTATCTATCTCTTTATTCAACTTATTTATACCATTTTTCATTTTTCGTCAAAACATACAACACAGATGCAATACAAAGCAGAAAACTTGAAAGCAGTACTAAGGTTATCAAAAGCTACAACCCAATCACAGCATGTCAGATGGATATATTTTTCATGAGACAGTTTTGGTGCCAAATGGAAAAATATACCGGTTTCAGAAGCTTGGTTTTCCACACTTGGGATAGAGTTCTCTCTACTTAAGCCTAAAAGAAATTCCTAGTTGAAAGAAAAACACCAAGAAAGACACTGATCAAATCTTACCATATTCATTTAGGTAGTCCATCAGCAACCGCGTAAAAATATCCGTAAGAACTGCTGCGTCAGGAGAGCTGACTGCAAGTGGGCAGTTGAAATCCATCTTAACATATGCCTTTGGTTTGGAGAACATCGTATCTGGCTTGAACCACAATCTTGAGAAAGGCGAATTTCTCAACACAACTGGAACAGTGTCCTGTTCCAGAACTTGGTCAAATAAGAAGACAGCTTCATAAAATAAGAAATTAAAACAATAGGTGTAATCTTGAGTTGTGAAATTGAACCTTGTCCTTGGCATTCTTTAATGAAAAATCCGTAGGAATGAAGACATTAGGCGCTGGTAGATGCAGGCTTACATCAGGAGCAGACTGCACCCAATCCTGTAATAAATTTACATAAAACCAAAACATTACAAACAAAATTTGAAATGAAGATACTAGTCAAATGGAAAATTAATGAATCAATTCGACTTAGTATACATATCAAGAAGCAAACCTGAATGGTGGAGGTGGTTATCTTCTCAAGAGAATACGCAGTGGTATACCACGGTTCAACCTTGTCAGTTTGTCCTTCAAATTTCTGTGATTCCCAGAAGATTCTACAAAAGTAATGACATTAGAAAGATTTTTCAGAAACAACTCAACACTGGCAATCGAGATTTCCGGTGCCTTAACAAAAAAGAGATAAGACCATGGCGAGAATGGTCAAAGTTAACTGTAGAAAGCTAATAGCCAAGTGCATATATTAGTGATCATGTGGTTGATCACAGTAAAAGACTTCAATGCCGTCCTAAGCTATTCTTACAATATATGTAACAAATGTAATATTAGCATAGGAGATCCCCATGATTTCATCAACTTAGTGTATGTATAAACTTAAAGAACACAGACTTACCGAACATTACTAGGAGAAAGCTCATCTACAATCTTTTGTACAGTAGCTGCATTAAACTTAGAAGGTAGTGATGTACCAACCAGCCAATCCTTGGCTGGGAATATCTGAAGCATGATTGCAAAAGATACAGAAGTGTTATATATTACCCATGAATTTGGGTTTTAGCTTTACAGAAATAAATTTATTTAAGATCAACCACAGTACATAAATTCATAGAGAAGATACAGTAATACTTGATGATATTAAGAGAGGTAAGTAAAGCATTAAATTCTTCTTCTTTTTTATCCAGCAGTAATTTGTATAGACCAGAATACAAGGCTTACACAAAAAAGAAAGTGCTAAACACTATTACCTGCATGTTTGATGCAATATCCACTATATAGGACATTGGTGGTGTTTTGTCTTGATAATGAAATTTCGTCTCACAAATAGCTGCGAGCTTCAATAACAACAAAAGATGTGTTAAAACGTTTAAAGAGGCGGAAGCGTTAGGAAATACTAGCAAGATAAAAGTAGAAACAAAAANTAGCTGCGAGCTTCAATAACAACAAAAGATGTGTTAAAACGTTTAAAGAGGCGGAAGCATTAGGAAATACTAGCAAGATAAAAGTAGAAACAAAACAACAACAACAATGAAACGGAAGCACATCATATGTTATCAGTAGCAGCAAAAGATTAAAATTTATCGTATTAATTAGTAAATCCATACCTCATCAAAAATCCACTGGCAAACACCAGTCTCTTGTAATAGCTGAATGTATCTGAACAGCAACCCTAAAATTTCTTGCATATGCTCTGCGTAACCACCAGATACAAAAACCAGAATTCTATCATGTACTTACGAAACACCAAACACACTCAGATTCTAAATTCAACAAAAGATAGAAGAAAGAAAATAGAGAAACCCACCATGACCAGCATCAGTAAGATCAATTGAAACCTTGAAGAAAGAATAATCTAAGGTCCACTCTCCTTCACCAGCAGACAGTCCCGTTGCCCAACCTGCAAGTTATGAGAAGAATCAACTAGACTGCTAAGTGCAGTACCACTAACACACACCTACGAATCAAAAAGAAACAAAAAAGAACCAAAAAAGGCAAGAAAATGAAGCAATGGAGTATTAAAACTATAACATCAGTAATTTTTACAAATCAAGAAGTTTATATATTTAACTACCATTAGAGAAGCGCAAAGACTCAAAGATATCAGTTTCAAAGAACAAAAACAAACTGAAAGACTGAGACCAACTTCTAAACGTAGTATCCCACAGAAAAAAAAGCTAACCCAAAGTTTTTAAGGCATGGAACAAACTGCCTTCGCCTTCATGTCCAATCAGATGGCCAAGGTACTGGCTTGGTGCTTCTTCATAATGATGAATACTAGGAGTTACAGGCCATGAAACACCCAGCTTGTGTCCTTGCTTTATTGGAACAGCCTTCACAAGAATCTACAACCAAAAATACCACCAAGATACAAACCTCAGAAAAGTTCTAACATAATTTTTCTTAATGTAAAAATAAATTCTAAATTTGCGAAGGAAACAAAAACCTGCAAATGGTCTGGGGTGCACGGCTGGCCAGGAAATCTCGGTACACTTTTGTTGGTGTTTTGGATTTCGTGGAACATCCCTTGAACAAGATCTTGAATTTTATCAAGGCTTTCTGAAAACATCCAGAGCAAAGACATTAATATGGACATAACCTATTTAACCTTACAAAAGGAATTTTAAGTTTCGTGTTACCAGCAAAACATACCCTTCCCATATACAACCAGATGCATGATGTTGGCGGAATAGTGCTCTTCATAGAACTTAATAAGCTCACTCCTTGTATCCACTCCTCTCGCTTGGGGCCGTACATGAAGTGTATCCATATTCCCTGAGAACAAATATCACCTTTTTAGTTTAGTAAGAGGATTCAAATCACACATGTGAGATTACTATTCATATGCATCAGAATAAATCTCATTCCATGTATGCCAATATCAGTTAAAATAAAACAAATAGGACACACACCTGTGCTAAATTTGTGATACGGATGGTCTTCTTTGCTTAGATGCTTCTGTAACTGTTAATAAGAAAGTGCCAAACAAAAAATTTAAAGTCAAAAGGTTTTGAGATTTAGAAATATTTTATAACTTCAACCAAAAGTGACAAAAGTATAGAGAGAACTTTTTCTTATCATAATGAAACAATAACTAAATGGATCCATATAAATACAAATAAATTATACCTGCCGCATTCGCCAACCATCAGAGAGTAAGTTTTTCTGATTCTCTGGATAAATAAAACTTGTTATAATTTGTTGAATTCATAAAACTTAAGCAAATGGAAGAAATGAAGAAAACAATAGTAAACCTGAGTCAACAGCCTTGATCTCCCTCATTGTAGCATCAGCTGACATTAGTGGTTTGATAAAGAACTGAGCGAATCTAATTATATAACCAGTCACATAAGAACCTTACACATACAACAAATAGTAATAGATTAGATAAGCTTAAGTTCTCGACATAAGTACCTATCCAAAGCCTCACTGAAAGAGTCCGCATTAACATCGAAATGGTAATTTGTCTCTTCAGAAGATGTATACGCATTTGTACTGCCTCCATGCTACACCAACAAAAATTCCATACATCTCAAAAATTTATGTCGAGTAATTTCGAGTGTATCTGATTCAGGAGATATATTACCTCAGCTATGTACTTGGAGTAACTATCCTCCTCAGGGTATTTTGCACTTGCATAAAACAGCATATGTTCTAACGACCAAAACAATGATACAAAACATAATAACATTAACACCAAAAGATACATTGAGACCAGATTTAATCATTAATTCCATGGCAATCAACTATTGAACACAAGAATCAAGATGGTAGTTGAGAAATCACAAAACTTTAAAAATACAATTGAGACCAACTTTATTGGGCACACGAATTAAGATGATACAAGATTCAAAATTACAAAACTTCTGAGAAATGAACGTACCAAGGAAGTGAGCTAAGCCTTCTAATCCTTGTGGGTCAGAGAAAGATCCAACACTAACGCTCATTGAAGCAGCACACTTCGAAAAAAAACCAGACTTTCGAATCAGAATCAAACAAAATAAAAAAACCCAAATTTGTAAAGAGAAAATCTCACAAACCTTATCAGTATCGGGATCGCTAATCAACAAGACTTGAAGCGAGTTCTTGAGAACAATCCTGCGATACTCTCTGTTGTCAGTACGTGGCTTCAGAATCTCGACACCATCCACCGTTGGGTTCAAATTCTCCACAACCATCTTCGTTTCGATTAGTTTCTTCTTCTTCTTCTTCGGTGGGACTTGTTTGCACTTTGGATTGCTTGTTCAGAGCGAAATACAGAGGAAGAGNACCTTATCAGTATCGGGATCGCTAATCAACAAGACTTGAAGCGAGTTCTTGAGAACAATCCTACGATACTCTCTGTTGTCAGTACGTGGCTTCAGAATCTCGACACCATCCACCGTCGTGTTCAAATTCTCCACAACCATCTTCGTTTCGATTAGTTTCTTCTTCTTCTTCTTCGGTGGGACTTTTTTGCACTTTGGAATTTGGATTGCTTGTTCAGAGCGAAATACAGAGGAAGAGGAGGAGGAGAGGAGACTTTATCTACTGCGCTCACGTCTACGTCTGAATATCAATCTAACGGTGGAGGTTTATCCACGTCATTAGAATCCAACAGCTTAGCACAAACACAAAAACATGTAAAAGTCCCCCAAGTCATAAAATATGTCCATTACAAGTCTTATCATATTGTTATGAATATATTCCATATGATAATGATATGGAAAGTCATGTTATGTATAAGTTGGCCCTCTTCCTCAATTTTTTTTTTTAATAATAACTTTACAAAGTTTTTTATATGACTCATTCGAATTTGTCATAAATTTTAGCAATTCATAGACATCACATGTGTAAATGAATGAATGAATGATGAGTTCATGTGCCCCCATCAACTCCATTGACAAAAACATTAATGTAGATTAGTAAATGAATTTTCTGGTTATGTAATTTTTATTATGTAGTTTGACTAATAAAAATCTCTCTTTCTGGAATGATAACATTGCATCACAATTCACCACTATCACATATGTAAGTTAAAATTTCATTGCAAAATACTTTTTTCTGTTTTTAATGTAGCCCATTTTTTNCTTTAGTTTTTGAATTGATATGAACAAGCTTTTGTTTAGGGATATTTAGTCTCCAAAACTGGCAAAAACTGATCAATTAATAATTTCATTCACATAGATATTTTGTCCAATGACAAAAAAGAATAATATATATATATATTATACTTTATATATATATATATATATCATATCCTTGTATAGGAAGGATCTCGATCTCGTGTTATTTAGTATCAATTTTTTTGTATATATATGAATCTAATTAGATCAAGATAACTTCTCGTTTCGTGTATTTTACTAGTTTGATTTTTGGATTATACGTCCTAGTTATCATTCTTTTTGTTCCAACAATCTCATTAACAACAATCTTCACAAAGTATTCCATACATTTGAAATTCAAAAAGACTAGAAAACAAATCATAAAACTTCTGAAAAAAGAGTAGTCCAACTACATAATACCTCACGAATAAATATCATATTTCTTATTGTAATTAACTAAAAAATTTTAAAAACCACAAATCATGAACGGGCCGGAAGAACAACAACACTATCAAGAACAGGCCCACAAAGATGCCCAAAATCATGAAGCTTCGTGTGATAAAACCCACTATAAAATGTCAACCTCGTCCTATTCGAATCCGCCACGAACCCAAAACGCCCCGTTTTGAACCCTCCTTCGCCTCGCGATTCAAATGGAAGTCTAAACGCGGATTTACCCACAAACGCTTCCAACATCATCGATCCGTGACAACCATTTCTCGCGTCCCCCACCGTGAAAGAGATGGTGTAGCGTTTTCCGGCGAGTGTACGGATGATCTGAGCAATCGCACTTTCTCTTCCAGCGACTAATTCGACGGCGGCCCGTCCAGCCGGGATTTTGAAATGGCGATTGTCGATGTATTTAACTGGTTTGAGTGATTCGACGATCCAGCCAGGAAGTGGTGAGATTAGGTCTTGGATTCTTGCTGGGATTAGGATTCCGTTTGAGAAATTGGCGAATATGTGTGGCCCGATTTCGAATCCTCCATTCTTTACCAAGTTTCCTTTGGATAAATTAAGTGAAAGTAAAAGTTATGGGGTG
This sequence comes from Odontarrhena argentea, assembly GCA_900406245.1. Lineage (NCBI taxonomy): Eukaryota > Viridiplantae > Streptophyta > Magnoliopsida > Brassicales > Brassicaceae > Odontarrhena > Odontarrhena argentea. The sequence goes on along the minus strand of OVAF01001917.1, from coordinate 531 downwards.
AGACTGAAATAGGAAGCTAAAATCAAGGGACCAAAAATGCATAAATAAGAATAATCCGGTCTGAATTGTCAACTGCTGTATACCAAGGTTCATATTTTCCCTATACAGTATGTTAATCCTTGACTTAGCAATTAATAAAACTTGGGACTAAATGGAGATTAATTAAGGTGTTTAAAAAATATTTTGCTAAACATTTACAGTTACAGCATAATCAAATGTATTTTTTAGCATCATAACCAAAATGATAAAAAATAATAATTATATCGCTAATAATATATTTAATTTTATTTTAGACCTCAGTATTTTGTTAAAATGATAATTTTTAAGCAAAATTCGGAATGTATATCTTTCTGATTGTTATCTGCATTGGTTAGAAGTAATTTATATATATGTTCATACTAGTTACTAAACCAGGATTGAACAAAAACATTATTTTAAAATATGGTGTAAAAATGAACCGGATCTGTCCCGGTGAATAAATTTAGCAATTTACCTCTGGTATACCGAAGAGGAAGAATCTCCTTGATAGCA
>OVAF01001916.1:0-18556 GCA_900406245.1 Odontarrhena argentea | reverse complement strand
CTCTTCTATTCGTTTTCCGTAGGCTCTAGAACGAACCGCATATTTTTCACCCAAACATTAGCCATAAAGTGTGATAACACCATCCTTCTTCACATATAAAACTTTGCTTCATTAGCTTATTTGAAGGCTCCACCAGAGATTAGCAAAGACATTACTTCCATCCAAAGAAGAACTAAGTAGATTAATAAAAGGAAAAACATTCGAAGAGAGAGGAAGAAGACGAGATAAACAAAATTACAAACTGTAACCGAATTCAGTCGGTAAAGTAACATCCAAAATAACAGAAGTAAGGTGCGAATTAGATCAGAAGATTTACAAACAAAAAAACAGAGGCAGAGTCTCTCTCTCAAAGATGAGGATGAGAGAAGAGAGAAATCTTTTCATTTCAAGACTTTAAGTGCACTATATTACTTATTTCTATTTTATATAATCAAGATTTTTGTTTCCAATATTAGTGTCAAAGTTACATATTCATTAAGATAGAAATGTTATGGGGTGGGTTCAGAAGAAAGTAATGTGTATTATGAAAAGCTAATTTTATTTTCGACTCAGGTCCATGATCATGAGTTAAATATAGCATTCAACTTGAAAACGTGTAACTGCAATCTTATCCTATATAACAAAGTAAAGTATCTTTTATAACTATCTTTGAAAAGCCATCATATGACACATGTATTTTTAACCATTGTTTTTACTTAGTCCCTCTATTAACGTCATTTATTTTTTTACTAATTACCATAAAAATAAAGTAAAAACTCTGTAAACCTTATATTACAAATTTTTTCTCATATTTTCAGAAACCTATCACTGTTTTAAGAAATTAATGAAAAAATCAAATTCTCTTTCTGGCGAGATATTATTATGGTACACTAAATTTAAATATAAAATTAGTAGAAATATAAAATGTAAAATATGTATAAAGGAAAGTTTGGTACGTAAGAAAATGTAACTACTACAATCTTATTTCTCCAATATTTATTTTCAGGATTATTATATGTGACTAACAAAAGTACAAATTAGTTTCCGACATCACATGTTAAATAATGTTTAAAAGAATTGAGAAATTTTGGATTCCTTGTATATAATGTTTTCAAGATTGAAATAAAATCACTTTAGAATATGCAAAAAAATTATAATGCTTATATTATTTTCGTGAACATTATGTATTTTGTTCAAACATGGATAAAGAGAAATAAAACATTACATTTTAACCGTATTATATACTTATGAAAATAAATACACATAAAACAAATATTGGCTACAAATGAATAGATAAAATATCATATTATTAAAAATATTTATAGTGATAAAATATGATTATTCTCAAAATGATAAAGATGTCATTTAATGTATGTATTTCATAAAAACATTCTACGAATGTATACAAATTTGATTGTGATAACTTAATGATTTTTCTTAAAAAACTGAAATATTAGCTACGGTTTTAGCAGATAAAATTTACCGAACCATCAAATCATGGTTTACTATAATTGTTTACCAACGTTAATTTATAATAATATACACCGGACTACAACAAAGATATTGAAGAAATACCAATGAGGAAAAATATGATATGTGTTCAAATTCGACATATGTATATATTATCAGATGGTTCACTCTCATTTAAAAGCTAAAATACAATGTTTTCATTTCTAAAAATTAAAATAAAAAAATTTCTTTGATATCATTTATGTGTAGAATCTATAACGTTTAAATAATGATAATTTTTTTATATAAATATATTTTTCGTTCAACGCACGGATTTTCTCTAGGTCCACAATTGGTAACGGTCCATCTCGACATCAATGGGTCTAACTATGTAGAAATATGAGGTTACATGTAAGAGATTAAGAAGAGAGCAAGACCTATAAAAAGGGATCGTGCGATAAAAGGAACAACGAGTTTTTATTCACCACATACACTAATTTGTATACTTATCTCTCGAGCTCGTTACTTTGTAGACTACCAATCTCTTGTTATTTTGAGGTGAACCACTTTATAACATTCCCAGAGTTCTTAATATATATAATTCCTCAAAATCTCAATGTTTTTCTCGTGTTTGTTTGATTAGATTGGTTTAACCACTCTTGATTTCTCTATCTTTCGTTAAACCTTACGCATAACAGTTTCGACACCTAAAGACCAGCATCGAGTACTCGTTCGTATTTCAAATCGGGTTATTCGGGTTTCGATTTTTCGGTTATATGAATAGAAGATCCATTCAATTATTTTGAAAATTTGGGTCGGTTTCGGTTCAGTTATTTGTGGTTTCGAATCCGTTCAAATATGTAGTACAAAACCGTAACTAGATTTTTTTTTTTTTTAGACTTTATAGAGTTCATATTGGGTAATGTATTTTCATAATCTTTATAAGACTTGTGTTATTGATATGATGATTTTACAATTCCAACGAAAATCATAATTTATTGGTGTGATGATTTTATAAAGTTATGTGTTTGGTGATTTTGCAGTTTTATCAATTTTATCATTTTTTTAGTTTTATTAGTGTGATATTCTTTGCATTCTCACAATCACAACTTTTAAAATATCATAACTATCTCTAATATTTTTTTAAAAATCACAATTCAATAGTATAAAAAATTATTACCATATCTTTGGGTTTAGTGCAAAAAAACCCATGAACTAGCCCCGCAATAACTGGAGACCTCCCCCAAGTTACCAAGTAACTCAACCACATGAGCTAATTCGTTTTCNTTACCAAGTAACTCAACCACATGAGCTAATTCGTTTTCATTGTTTATGTCAACACACACACATATATATATATATATATATATATATATATATATTTATGTCAAAACAATTTACAACGACACGTGGCATTCATGACCGTTTTTCTTTTTGCATAAAGATTGAGATTTTTTTTCATGTTATTTAATAAGATTTTAAATTACCTGTAAGATTTTTATTTTTTTAGAAAATTATATATTAAATGTGTCAATCTTCCTTTTTGCATTAAGATTGAGAAATTTTTTCATGATTATCTAATATATTCTAAATTACCTTTTATACCTAAATTTTTTTCTTTTTGCATAAAGTTTGGGATTTCTTTCATGTTATTTAATAAGATTTTAAATTACTTATAAGATTTTTAATGTGTTCTTTAATTTTTTAAAAACGGGAAAATAGAAAATTATATTTCAAATTACCTTTTTAACGTGACAATTTTCCTTTTTGCATAAAGGTTGAGATTTTTTTCATGGTTATCTAATATATTTTAAATGAACTTTGTTAGGATTTGTTTTTCATGTCATTTAATAAGATTATCAATAAGATTTATAATGTTTTCTTTAATTTTTTAAAAAACAGAAAATAGAAAATTACACAACGACACGTGGCATCATCTCGTAAGTTATATGACACGTGGCACGATATCGTGAATTATAGTTTGCCACGTGTCGATTCCACGTTCAGTGCGTTCAGTTTTTTAAATAAGATATATTCAAGGGGAAAATAACTAATGAAATAATTATATGAATGTCTTATTTTTATAAACAAATAGTTACGTTATGTTTGAATAGATACAATATATAAAATTTCTGAAATAAATCAAATCATATATTTACTTTGGAAAAAATATTTAAAAATTAATTTAAAATCATGACAATCCTTAGAAGTATAAAAAAGATTCACAACAAGTTATTGTTTTTTTTTTCTTTGGGTGTAGATTCTATCTTACTTGACTTTATAAGACCCTAACAGTATACGTATTCCCATTGAAAATTAAACAAGGAAATCTGAAATAAAATTCCACAAGAAAAAAAGAAAGAAGAGAATTATCTAACTAAAAAAAGGAAATCCAATAAAGTAAAGTTTATCTATCTATATAAAAAGCAAAACTTCCCTAAGGTTTTGTAATATTTTTGGTCGATATTCTGTAAAGATCTCTAGCTACCATATTTTTCGACTTTTCGTCTTCCATTCTTCTTGATCCCTCATCTTCTTTGGCTAGCGATCGCTTCCATCGTAAAACAAATTAATCATCATAGATTTGATTTCTTAAAAGTACTTTTGATCGATGGACGGCGATTATGATTATTGGAGTGCAGAAGATGAGGAAGAGGAAGAGGAGGATGGTTCTTACTCCTTTGACGATGAGGACGTGTCCGATTTGCAACAAGTATCCTCCAGGAAACCAACGAGCCAAGTGATCACCAAGGAGTGTCTCGTAGCAGCACAGAAGGAGGTTTTGGTTAAGGTAATGGAATTCTTACCGGTTAAGCAGAACCAAGCGAGGGCTCTTCTTATTCATTACCAGTGGAACGTTGATAAGTTGTTCTCTGTTTATGCTGACAGAGGCAAAGAGAGTTTGTTTTCCTGTGCTGGTCTTGCTCTTTTCGATCCTTCCTTGATTACTTGTAACTCCTCTTCTTCCAGTTGTGATATCTGCATAGAGGAGGATTTACCGATTCATGAGATGACGACAATGGAATGTGGTCATTGCTTCTGTAATGCTTGTTGGAAGGAGCATTTTACTGTGAGGATTAATGAAGGTGAGAGCAAAAGAATCAAATGTATGGCTCATAAATGTAATGCTATTTGCGATGAAGACGTTGTTAGGAATCTAGTTAGTCCGGATTTAGCTGACAAGTTTGATCGTTTCCTTGTTGAATCATACGTTGAGGATAATAGAATGGTCAAGTGGTGTCCAAGCATACCACATTGCGGGAATGCGATTAGAAAACTTGAAGATGATGGCGATGATGAGGTTATATGTTCATGTGGTCTTCAGTTCTGTTTTAATTGTCTATCTGAATCTCACTCTCCTTGCTCTTGTTTGATGTGGAAGCTCTGGAAAAAGAAGTGTCAAGATGAGTCTGAGACGGTTAATTGGATCACCGTTAACACCAGGCTCTGCCCTAAATGTCTGAAACCTGTTCACAAGAGTGATGGCTGCAATCTCATGACTTGTATTTGTGGCCAGCATTTTTGTTGGTTATGTGGTGGAGCTACTGGATTCGCACACACTTATAAGAGTATCGCAGGTCATAGTTGTGGTAGGTACAACGAGGACAAAGTGAGACAAATGGAGAGAGCCAAAAGGGATTTAGATAGGTATACCCATTATCATTACCGATACAAAGCACATACTGATTCATTAAAGCTAGAGGATCAACTCAGAGAGAACATCCTTAAGAAGGCAGCCTCAAACTCTGAAATGAAGGATGAAATGGTGTTCAAAGAATACAGTTGGGTCACAGATGCAGCAGACCGGTTATTCAGATCAAGACGGATTCTTTCATATTCGTATCCTTTTGCGTTTTACATGTTCGGTGAAGAGCTGTTCAAAGATGATATGAACGAAAAGGAGAGAGAGATAAAGAAGAATCTGTTTGAGGATCAGCAGCAGCAACTGGAAGGTAATATTGAGAAACTTTCAAAGATTTTAGAAGCGCCTTTTGATGGATACAGTTATGACACAGTAGTGGTGATGAAGAATCAAATCACCAATATTTCTGCTGTGGTTGATGACCTCTGCAAGAACATGTATAAGTGCATTGAGAATGATTTGTTGGGTCCAATTCAAGTTGGACTCCACAACATTTCGCCTTACAAATCAAAGGGAATTGAACAAGCAGCTAAGTTTTGTCCTGACATGTTGCAATCTTCAGATTGCGGTTCAAGCGTAGTGACTTCTGGTTGAGTAATATTCAGGATCAGGGAAACTTGGAAACACCATCTTCTTAGAATTTTTAACTTAGATTATTTATGAATAGTTTTCTTGTTTTAATAGATTTTGTTTCAAAAAAATAAACAGTTGATGCAGCAGCCTGGAATATTAATTGGTTTTGGTTATTCTTTTGTTTCGTTTCATGTCAAGGTGTGTCTCTCTTCTTCTTCAAATGCAATATATTGAGTAATGCAAATGAGGTGAAGAACAAAACATGAACAAGTTAAGTGGATTAAAAGAAAAAAGAAGAAGAAAAAAAATTCTCTGTTAAAGGGAACTAGGACCATTCTCCAAAAGAAGTTGTTTATTCTTTTCTATTTATCATAATTTAAGATTCATGGATACCGTTTGACCTCAAAGAACCTACCATTTAATTTGATTTTATCCAGGCTAGACTACTTTCAATCTTCAGATACAAATTCGTTTCGTAGCACCAAACATCAAACAGTTCTGTAGCATTTTCAGTAAACAGCATACAGTTATTTCTGAAGAAACTCAGTGTAGTTCTTTTTTAACTCATTGTGATCTTTCAACTTACAACTACCACGGTCCAATTTTATCATTTACCAATATCATTACCATGTGTACTCTAACAAATAGAAAAGTCACAGAAAAGAGAAGATGCTTTTGAATCCAGGGAAAGAATCAGAATCATTGGAGTTACCTCGAACACTGGAGCAGAATAATCCTTTCTTCTGCTCTGAGTTGGTGCTGGTTCTCTTTGCCATTGAGATATCAAAGGACAGGATTTCTGCAGTTGCATCAGATGTGAGGCTTCGCGGTTTAGCAGAAGGACTAACCAATGATCCGTATGCTCTATATGGACTTTTCTCTGCGTTTCTTCCTTCTTGAGAAGGGATGGCTATAGGATCCTCGGTTTTTGATGTGGTGAGGATCGGAGAATTCTTGGACCTTTTCCTTATGTAGTTAAATATTGTTTCACCAGAGAATGACCTTTCTGTTTTCCCGTTGTCAGCTTCAGAGACAGTAGCCTTGTTAGACTTTAAGCTAAAGTTTATAAATTTACAAAATAGATGAATGAAGAAGATTTACGCACAAGTATTATCTCCAAGTTTTGCATAACTAGGAGTGGTACTCTGCTCTGAGCTTTGTTTGATATCTGTAGTATTCGTAGGTAAGGCGAACGCAGAGTCATACTCAAACAGAGGATCAAATTCAGGAGAATCATCCAGTAAACGCTTCCTTTTCATAGTCGATTTCCCTGATGCTGGAGAGGTTTGATTCAAAGTGCTCAATGAAGGAAAACACTTAGCTTTTTCACGTATGTGGTCAAATACTGTATTTTCATTGATAATGACGCAGTCATCTTCTTCCATTGTCACATAGGCCTCTTTCTCTGCAAAGAAGATTCGGTTGGAAAAATGATTAANGGAAAAAAAAATAAAAAAAAAAACAAGGAAAAAAAAAAAAAAAAAAAAAAAAAGAAAAAAAAAATTCCGGCAGATTTAAATCTGTTTTGAACATGTAACCTTCCTCTGAATCTTCGTCTATGAGCTTGAAACTAGGCCTGCAGAGTGTAAAGATGGAGCAAGAATCGTATTCATGAGAAAATTATGCATGATGGGCACCAGAAAGAAGTCGAGCATATGATCTCTTTTGAGAAAGAAAGCAAAGAGCTAAAAGTACTCACATATCATCTTTTTTATCCTTTCGGTTTGAAGGTCCAAATTTAACTGCCTTGTCATCATCTACTATGCAGACATCCACCACAGGGGGATAATAGTGAGGCAGTCTGTTTTCGCTTTTGTAATTAAATTTGCTGTTGTTTGCCTTCTTCAGTAAAAGAGTGTCATGGAGATCAATACCAACTACAAAACCAAATCCCCGGAAACAAGTCAATAACACACTTGGTTAGTTACTTTATGTCTTACTTTCTCACTCACTATTTTACAATCCAGATTGCTATTAAACTAGTGACGTTGTTCAAAAGACTTAACTGAATTCTTCGAAGATGAGATCAGCCTTCACAGTCACCTTTTCTTGTTGAGGCCTTTCCACGAGTATGGTGACGTTATAGGGACTAGTGACATAAGGGGAAAACAAGGGAAAAATTATTGCAAATCTTAAGTGAAGAGTTGTAATGGTTTTATGATTGATAGAATGATTGACCAGCAACTAAAGTACCTGGAAAAGTCATCCACTCTGCTGCCATCAAAATATCACTGATTAGTTACATGAATGTCCAAAAGCGGTGTAACAGAATTATGTGAAACACAAGAATGTTGGTTAAACGTTAACCATCAACCAGTTTGTATCAGAAGAGACATTATGGTTTATTATCGGCTTACGTACTAATTACCTTATTTTCTCATGAAAGTGGATAAAATTTTCTTCTTCTGAACCAACAATCTGCCAGAAAAAAGATACAGATTAGTATCTCATATAGTAATCATCTTTTTTCCATGAGCAATCACAATACTATGCAGAGAAGTCGATGCAGGGACACTATCTTCAGCAGAGATAAAATTTAAGTGCAAAAATTTTAGCCAACCAACCATGTCCGCATAATGACGTTTTGTGGATTGGAGTGGTTGTGATAGCCGTGTCAATGTGACTGCTAGTTTAGACACCACTTGCTTCTGGCTTTCAACGTCCTGGACCTTGATTTCTACTTTTGGAGGTAGGGATGATAGAGACTCCTTGATGTGATTTCCAAAAGGATATTTTCGACCAGTAACAATCTCTATCCTTCTTGGATCAGCTTCAGCAAGATCTTCAAATGACCTGACTCCCATGGAATGAAGTGCCTAGCAATATGATGTATTCAGACAAAAGGTACCAAGAAAAAATAATTTCACTGAAACATCAGGAAAACTTATGGTGCAGTAATGAGCACGCGGACAGAGATTAAACCTTTGCTGTAACCATTCCAATGCCAGGCAATTGTTTCAGCAAATACGGACTGTCGTCCCAGAGCTTTTGATACAGTGATTTTGCTAGTAGAGTGGAGCTAATTGTTCCTTTATAATTCTTTTTGCATATAAAGTACTCTTTCATGCATCTGGCTATTCTGGATCCGTTCGAGCATATAGAGTTAGCGTCCTGAGACAAAAAAGATTCAATGTTCAAATGCAGAGTTAAGAAGTAAGGGTGATAAAGTGATAGAAGAAGCCATTAATGAGATATTGGTGGACCTGAGTCATGGATAAGTCATGGACTGAAGGATCCCCAGTCAACCAATCATTTGCAAGCACAAATAGTTTCTCTTCTCTGGTTTGGATGCGTTTCTTCCGCTTCCCTTTATTATCATTGATGTGGAATCTGAGCCGCCCTTCTTTATCTGCATTTACATCATTTAAGGTCTTCTTCTCATTGCGTCTGAGCTGTATCCCTTCATTTCTCCAGATAAACAAAATTAGTTTTATTCATTGAGTGAAAAAGGGTTATGTACCAAATTTTACATACAAGATAATTCTTCAGCACGGCATACTATATGAAGAGCCTCGTCCAAGTTATGGCATGTTGGTGCATTAATAATGTACTTCATTGTGTCAAACTTCAGATAGTACTTTGTCATCAGTCTTCCGGGTTCTACACAAGATGACAGGTGTCATATTATATTTGAATTCATTCAATATGCATATCATAAATCTCAATACCTTCCGGTTTCAAAAAAAACCCGTCTGAGTCAGTCCAGATCATCTGGTAGTGTGACAGCTCATTGATCTTCTGAAGGCAAAGCTCTGGTAGGACCTAGGACAAATGAGTACTTCAAAAAGATAAAAACTGAGAAAACTAACTAGGTCACCAGGGGACCTTGCAAATGCTTCTCTACTCGATCTTTAGGAATTCCTTTCTTAATAGCATAATTCTCTGGATTCTGTCCATACAAACTTCAAAGTTAGTTATACCATATATGAGGAATTTAACAAGAGAGTATATCAACGTGCCTTTTTCATTCTGACATACAGGTATGAGCATTTCATCCACTCGATGGCGCGTGTAATGTCAGAAATAGTAAGTTGAACTATTTCTGCAGTTAGGTGCTCTATTAAGCATGGCAGCAATCTGAAACAAAAATAATCAGAAATACCTTTTGAATAATGTGTAAGAAAAGGGTTCCAATACAGAAGTTTATTGGCCAATACGTACTGTGATTCGACAACCTCGCATCCATTCAAGAGATTCTCATATAGATGGACCTGTATCATTTAAAGCAGAAACATAAGAGAAAGTAAAATTAAAGTAAGAGATACAGGCACAGAGAAAGTTGGTAAATAACCGTCTCTCTTCTAGTCATGATAATAACCATTCCCGTGTCATCAAATGGAGGCCGCCCAGCCCTGCCACACATCTAGTAAAGAGAGATTATTTCTCCTGCTAGCTTAATATTTAGAGCACACTGAGTCGCCTGTACAGACAATCAGACTGCAATATTTCATCTAGAAAACTACAGATGCTCGAATAACATACCTGTAGTAGTGTGGAACGATCATATTCCATGTAGTGACCTTTTTCCTTGTTGCTGAAAGGAAAACAATGTCAATGGATACTAAATTGAATTCCAAACAAATAGTTAACAGAACTATCCACAACTACTTACAAATGCTGAGTTGATTTTATGACAACTGTATGTGCAGGCAGGTTGATTCCGTGAGCAAGAGTGTTAGTCGTGCAAAGAACTTGGATATCTCCACTAAGGAAGAGCCCTTCTACGAGGCTGCGGTCCTTTTGGCAAAGACCGCCATTATGATAACCAACTAATTGGGACATTGCAGTGCTATTAGCTTTCAGAACAATGTTGAAGCAAGGCTATGATCAACGATCTTTAAAGACTGAAATAGACCCTACCGCCATGGAGAATATAAGATTGCATTTGTTTGTCGCTGCACATTGGCGAAGCGTCCCTTAATCGTTCAAGCTGTTCTCTGCTGTTAATAAATGGATTTGAGTACCCATAGGTCATTGCAGTCTGAGAAAGCTTTTGTGCAGCCTCTTGAGCGCCTTTTCGTGTCGAACAAAAAACTAAGGCAGATTTTCCTTTTGAATATTGCATTAAAATGTCTGCAAATTCATACATTTTCCCAAAAGAATTGCATAAGTTACAACGCTACGAAAGACAGCAATAACTTAAAAATATCATGATAATAAGCGCTTACCCCATATATAGTTCTGGAGGCGCTGGATATGAGAAAATAGAAGAAGGGAAAACAAGACTTTATTAAGTTTCTGTCATGGAATAGTTAGCACAAGAGACAAGAGGGGGTAAGGCTATTGGAAAAAAAAGATGTAGCAAATGTATACCTTTTCAAAGAGGAAGTCATTCTTGGCAGCAGCATAACCTGCACAGAAAAAGCCCTTAGGATTTTCTTAAAATTCAGGTAAGCAGGATCGGTAATTCATCAAAATGACGAGAATTTTAACATTTAAACAAAAAGTAAAAGGCCACACTATTGACTTTTGAGATGTGACATATACCAAAAACTTTAGTTGTCAACTTAACAGGTCTCATTTCTTCGCCAAACCTATAGAACATGGAAAGGGAAACAATGAACCAACTGAAAATGTTTCCTCATATAAGGGCATATATCTCTGAGATGCCATCCTTAGGCTACCTCTTAATTCCCGAGTTGGGAACCTTGAGCCATTCCGCTGCAGTAATGGAATATATTACCACTTTAGTTGGTTGAAGCAAGTTAACAAAGGGACATACAATCTGCAGAATATGATTAAAACTGTGAGCTACATTTTACCTAGATCTTCAATGTTAGGAATAGTAGCCGAGACTGCTAGAAGACGTACGGAGGCTAGAGGACTTGATCTGAGTTCATGATTGCTAGAAAGAATTTTTATTCTACTGACTATTGCCTCAAGAGCGGCTCCACGTGGATCATTCAGCAAGTGAACTTCATCAATGAGCACAAGTGCTATATCACTAAAGAAACCTAAGCCTCCACTGGTAACGCGATAACGAGTCACAGCATCAAATTTCTGCAGGGGAAAGATGTAAACTAGAATGACACTAGCACAGGGGGAAAGCATAAACAGTAAATACAGACTTATCTAACCTCAGGTGTGGTGAGGATAATATCTGCGTCTTGAATATTCCTTGTGCTATAGGTTTCATTATCACCAGTGAGCTCCAAACAACTGATTCCCCATGAACTAAACTTTTGATTCCAATCACGAAGCTTCTCTTGTACTAATGCCTTGGATGGAGATATGTAAACCTTGATGCCAAAGGTAGAATAGTAAAAACGAAGGCATCGAACCTGGAGAAAATCGAATGCGGTATATAGCTTACTGTTTTAAGAGCTCCTTTAGTGTGGAGAAACCTTCCTTCCTTAGTAATAGATTTGGAGAGGAGCCTCAAAAAGCATAGCTCGAAAAGTACGGTTTTACCGCTTCCCGTTGGGGCGGAAATGACCATGTTGATATCGGAGTGAAAGCAAAGTGGAAAGCACTCGCTCTGCAACGAGTTGAAGTACCTAAACAACAGATGAAAGTTTAGATTCACAATCACACATTCCTAGAAAACTGAGATCGAAGCTCTCATCACCTGAAACTAAAAGCTGAAGCAAAATTTCCAGGCAAATCAGAGACGGATTTCAGAGTGTGTGTATCCATGATCAACGACGATCTGCAACGTGAAATCAGAATTCGCCTCAGATAGCGATTGCATCAGAATACAAATCCATCACCATCAAACCGAGAACCTGGTGACTGAAACCTCGAAATTCAAACCTACGCAACTCGCAAATACTCCATAGAGATTATCAATCTCACCTCAAATTCACGAGTGTCGCGACTTCGTTTTGACCGTTGTAGTGGAAGTGGAAGGCAAGCTTAAAGACGCCAAAGCAATTGCTCCGGGTTCGATTTTGAAATGTGATATTTTAATGGGGTTATTTCGTAAACACGTCGCTCTCTTGAAAGTTGAAACAAAACGATCTCCACGTTTAGAATTTCTTTTATATTTATATTTTAAGTCCCCAAAATTATAGAAATTATCCCTTTGGCTAACAACAACTGTACGTAAAATCATTTCCTATACTTTTTTTTTGGTTTTTGCTTTCTCTCTCTCTCTCTCTCTCTCTCTCTCTCTCTCTTTTTTTTTTTTTTTCCCTATCCGATAGGGTTTCTTGTTCTCTGATCTCAAGCTTTGATCTTCATGATTCTGTCTTTCTTTGATACAATCGGAGCTGATTTTGTGTTATTCATCTTAATCGTCGTCAGATCTTTCGTTTTTGCTCCCTTGCAAGGCGCTTTCGTTTTTCCTGGGGGTTTTCAGCTGAAATCATGTCTGAAATTTGTAGCTTTGCTGGTGAAAACGAATTCTATCGTCGAGCCACGGTATACCCAAATCCAAAGGATGCTAACCTTTTGTTGTCGCTTGTGGATTGCTATTTCCCTCCTTGCAAGAGGTCGCGTGTTGTGTCACCTTCTCTCGAACATAAGCCAGTCTCCATTGATGTGCTCCCAGATGAGTGCCTCTTTGAGATCTTCAGGCGTTTGTCTGGCCCGCAAGAGAGGAGTGCTTGCGCTTCCGTCTCAAAACAATGGCTTACACTTGTCAGTAGCATCCGGCAGATTGAGCTTGATGTTCCCTCCAACAAAACCGATGGATGCTTATCAAGAAGCTTAGCTGAGAACAAGGCAACAGATGTTAGACTAGCTGCTATTGCTGTTGGAACAGCCGCCCGTGGGGGACTAGCCAAACTCTCTATTAGGGGAACCTCTTCTGCTTCCAAGGTTTCAGATCTTGGTCTTAGGTCTATTGCTCGTAGCTGCCCTTCTCTCAGGTCTCTTTCCCTCTGGAATCTTTCTACCATTTCTGACAACGGTCTCTTGGAGATTGCTGAGGGTTGTTCTCAACTTGAGAGGCTTGACCTCACGCGCTGCCCTACAATCACCGACGAGGCTTTGGTAGCAATTGCTAGGAGCTGCCCTAACTTGACTCAACTTACCTTGGAGGCTTGTTCCAAAATTGGAGATGATGGCCTGCAAGCCATTGCACGATCCTGCTCTAAGCTCACGTCTGTCTCCATCAACAATTGTCCTTCTGTCAGGGATCAAGGAATTGTTGCTCTACTGTCTAACACCACCTATTCCTTGACAAAACTTAAGCTTCAGATGTTGAATGTCACTGATGTGTCTCTTGCTGTTGTCGGTCATTATGGCTTGTCAATCACTCATCTTTTGCTCTCTGGATTGTCCCACGTAAGCGAAAAGGGATTCTGGGTCATGGGAAATGCTGTTGGCTTGCAAAAATTATCTTCTCTGACCATCACAGCCTGCCAGGGGATGACTGACATGGGGCTTCATTCTGTTGGAAAGGGTTGTCCCAACATTAAAAAGGCTGTTGTTGCTAAATCCCCATTGCTGTCCGACAGCGGGTTGGTCTCTTTCGCCAAAGCTTCCTTATCGCTCGAGAATCTTCAACTTGAAGAGTGCCACAGGGTCACCCAGTTTGGGTTTTTTGGTTCTCTTTTGAACTGTGGTGCAAAGTTTAAGGCATTCTCTCTTGTGAACTGTTTGGGCATTAGAGATCTCACCACAGGATTGCCTGCTTCATTTGATTGCAGCGCTCTGCGTTCTCTGTCTATTCGTAACTGCCCTGGCTTTGGTGATGCAAATCTTGCAGCCCTAGGGAAGTTGTGCCCTCAGCTTGAGGATGTTGAGCTGTATGGTCTCAAGGGAGTAACGGAGTCTGGTTTTCTACATCTACTCCAAAATTCTCTTGTGAAGGTAAACTTCAGTGGTTGTTCCAGTTTGACTGACAGAGTGATCTCTGCCATCTCTGCTCGTAATGCTTCAACTCTCGAGGTCTTAAACATTGATGGATGCACCAAGATCTCTGATGCCAGCCTGGTCTCCATTGCAGCAAACTGCCAGATTCTCAGTGATTTGGATATTTCAAAATGCTCAATCTCTGATTACGGGATCCAAGCTTTGGCTTCCTCCAAGCTTAAACTGCAGATCCTGTCCATGGGAAGTTGCTCTATGGTTACAGACAAGAGCTTGCCAGCCATCGTGAGGTTGGGTTCAACTTTATTGGGATTAAATCTCCAACAGTGTCGATACATATGCAATTCCACCATCGACTTTTTAGTCAAGCGGCTTTACAAATGTGACATCCTCTCCTGATTTACTCGTGGAGTGGCTTCACTTTTCCGCGTAATGCTATAAGTAAGGTATTTTAGTGTGGCCCAAGTTTTTTTTTTTTTCAAGTGTCAGCTCTTTTTCAGGCTCTGTGATCTACACGCATTTTTCCCTGCTAGGCTCGGTACCCGGTTTTTCTTTCTTTTTTTCCAAGTAGTTGGACTTCCGGTTTCTTTTTCCAGTCGATGTTTGTTTTTGCAGGGTTTCCTGTCATCAGGGAACTCTAGCTTATCCCGAAAACGGAAGGTCATATGTTGCTTGAGAATATACTTACCGGGTATTCCGAGATTGTAGGGTTTATTATCTCTTCCTTGCTGCTTGGTGTACTTTACAAGCCTATTCTCTCTTTTCTTTGTGTGTTTGCCTTGTTGGGTTTGGATGGGTCTTGTTTGTTTTGTATGTGTTCAAGATTTGTTCAGGCGTCGGGTTCAGAGGTTAGAGGTTGCTCTGGCTGTTGTTGCAACAACTCTATTAAGAGAGTTTTTTTTTTTGTTGCTGCTCATAGCTTTTTTTGGTCAGAGTCCTCGTATTTTTTCCAGACGCTGTATCTGTACGAATGCCCCATGGGATGGTTTATTGAGTATTGAATAAATTTCTAATTACCTTGTTAAAAATGTACATAAAATACAGATCCAAGTATTGACTATCTACCCAAATTGTGACCTAAAATTTTTATGAAAATGCCTGCGACCTAGGAGATTTGGCTCGACTCTGATTGATCATTCCCCTTGAAGTATCTGAAGATATTCTTATTGACAGAGTAGTTGGACGTAGATTCACTAAAAATATCCATCATCTAATGGAATTCTGTTCCAGAGCTAGACTTGGTTTGTTGCTACTAGAGAGAAGATGAGACTCCATTTAACAACGCATAACGCAATGGGAGATTGTCTATCAATGTATCAAAGATAAAACGGTTGAGTAATTCGATATTAAGGGAAGTTGTTCCAAGGAGGAAGTGTTATGTCAGATTGATAAGTCCCTAACCAAACTAGTTCTATAGAGAGACGCCGGTACAAGCCGTTCCCTTGCAAGTAGCATCTTGCCAACACAAGACTTAACCAACAGTTTCATGATATCTAGAGGCAACAACCTCTGATCACACAGCCACTGCGCTAGAAAGGACTCTACATGAAACCGAATAATGATTTATTCATCGACAAAATGATTTGTTTTTACTTTTGAACTGTGGTCACTTATAGGGGATTTGTTCAATAGATTTGAGACATGGGTAAAACCTTCTGCTCACAGTTTTGCGCTCTGCTCACAGTTTTGCACTCTGATTCTTTCGCAGTTGATACCCTTATAATAACAAGAAAATTGACTCTTACGAGGCAAAAACTCTTGACGTCGAAATCACTTCAGGTAGTGAATTTTTGTTTGATTCTAACAAATAATGCATAGGCCCCATAAGAAGGAAGATGCAGGAGTGCTACCAACAGATACCTGGCAGAAGATGAATAAATTAATCTTCTCTACAAAAAGAAAAAAAAAAATTACCAATGCTGACTGGTCTAGAATGAAAATGTTTTGAAGGCTTACCACAGTGGAGCCATTGGGTATTTCAGGTCAAGAAATGGGTACGGCCACCTAAAATCAATGGAGAAAAAGAAACAAGACAAACAAGAACTAAGAATAAGATATAAAAGATGATAGAGAGAACAAAAAAAAAGAGACAAAGACCAGTTTTTACCCTACGGAGACAAAAATATGGAGAACCCACTGGAAAATGACGAAACTTCCAGTCCACAAGATGAAGTAAGAGAACCTGAACAAGGGAAATCTCTGCATAGCAAGCAATACAAAGGAAATTCAGGTTGATACGCGTGTTGTCGTCTTTTATATGCTGAAGAGAACAAGGTGTTATTACCAGACTGTTAAGAGTAGTGTCACAAAGCAGCAAAACGAGGTTGCTCGTGTGCAAATTTACAGTCATCTGAAAACACAATTATGCATTACAAAATTTCAGACTGAGTATTCAAGGGGGTCAAGCAAGTATCAAAATCTGATGTACTGAACTTATGCAGCATATATAAGGTGTTTGAATAATGGCCACGAACTTACATAACTCATCTCATAGTCCTGTAAAGACAGAAATGGGAAGATCACGGTCCAATATATACTGTCTGTAAGCACAGCTGCACCCGCACTCATCTGCATTTCAGCAAGCCAAAACCCACAAATACTAAAATAATGTCAGTGACCGATCATCGGAGATAAACTTACGATGCTAAAATAAACACAAGAGTAAAAATAAAATAAAATCTGTGCCTACCTGAAAAATAATCTGGAAGAGATGGACACATGAGTGTAGTATTTTTGAAGCAGAGGTTTTTCTCTTCTGGAGCAAAACTATGTTGTCCCCATTAACAAGAGGAGAACACAACCCGTTCTCTGCATCATTTCCAAGTCGATCAGCAGTAAGTTGCTTCTTGTATTGAAAACATCCATAAACTGAAAGCAATGATCCCATCTACAGAACACTCACACACATTCATGATCACCATCTGTTTATAAAGATAACATATGACCAACATCAAGATATAGAAAAGTACCCCAAAGTAGATGGCTATCAGCGTAAATGTCCACCTGTACGGAATCAAAATCGAAAAAAACAGCATCTCATAAATCTCAATCCTATCAAGACAGAAACTACTTAACAATACATTCAATAGAGGAGACTTTTGAGAGCTTACTGAGTATAATAGTAGTAAATGCGCCATCCACGAGAAACAAGCCGAACAATGTTGTTGGCAAGAAGAAAGCAAAACGCGAGAACACGAAAACCCAGTAACCAACCAGGATGGATTTGCTTAAGACAAGGTCTCCAAACATCATCAACACACAGAACTTGATTGCGTTCATTACCACCATTTTGTGGCTGAGTTTCTACCGAACTATCTTCGTACTTGCATATAGCGAACAAAGCAACGACCATGGGAGTCAAAACCCACACCGCACAAAGAAACACTCTCCAGTTAAACCAGTAATCAAAGCTGGTAACAACAAGAATGTTGTCGAATTTCATTTTTCTTCTCCTTATAACAAATCCAATATCGGTCGGAATATTTCGGATCTATAGATCCGAAACACAATGGATCAGCACCGACCCGGGATTTCAAGTAGCTTCAAATTGATCGATTTACCTATAGAGATATATAATGATGCTTAATACTTACGTAATGTAAGAAGTTTGTATATCTCTGGTTGTGAATCAGTGGATAAGTCAAAGTGAAACTAAATCCCAGAAGCATCCACCCGATGACGGTGAACCACAGAAGGCGGAGCCCCAGAGGACAGGTGGGACCTCCATTTGTAACGGCGTCGCTTCGTGTTTGTCTTTCAACATGGAAAATTACACGTGCTTATCTACAAGGCCCATATTCCTGTTTTTGGTTCTTTAAAGTGTTGTGCATAAATGGATTGATTAAGGCAAGATAGGGTTATTTAAGGGTCCGATAATATCAGGTGAACANATAATATCAGGGGAACATGACGGATAATATTGATGGTAAAAATCTTTTTTTTTTTTTTTTTTCTTTTTGTCAACAATATCGTTATATTCATAAGGAATAGAGCAGTGGCGGATCCAGGAAAAAAATTAATGTGAGGCACAATTTCCATAAAAAAATATGACTAGAAATTGTTTATACAAAAAAAAAAACAAAAAAAAACTGTTTATTATTTTTTTAACACTTATGATGTATTTAAGATATAAGTCTCCAAATATAATAAAATTAG
>OVAF01001915.1:0-18556 GCA_900406245.1 Odontarrhena argentea | reverse complement strand
CGAAAAACCGAAAGACCGAACCGAAACCGAACCGAAAAACCGAATGCCCACCCCTAACGATGATTTAGACCCAAAATCCTCTTTCTTCTACAAATAAATTCTTGGTGTGAGATTTGGATCTCACATTTGGCGCCGACTGTGGGGGTTATATAAATCTTCTAACACCAGAGCCCGAGATCCTATTTGGAACATCTTAAAGATGACCGCCAAGCACGGATCAGATTTAATTCCGCCTTCAAACTCTAGATCGGACTCCCCTGCCCCGATCTCAAATTATCCATTGAAGACAACCCAATGGGTTAACTCTCCAACCGCAGCCACTGACCAATCCCCACCTAGGAGCGATGCACTTGTTGCACCGACTTCGTCTGGGAGTCAGGAAGCTGGATCTCTCACTTTTAGACCCATCTATCCGGCCATGGTCCTAGGCGAAACTGCGACAGTGAGTCAGCATGCTCATGTCATAAGACCTCATGAGCTAAGCGATCCAGTAGCGATAACCTCACGGGTTAACCTCCTAGCTGGAACTGCTAACCTACTTCCGACAAGGAGTCAGACAACCAGATCTCTCACATATAGACCCAGCCATCCGGCCACCGTCCTAGGTGAAACTGCGACAATGAGGCAGCATGCTCCTGTCAGAACCCATCATAACCTAAGCAGTCTAGTAGAGACAACCCCACATGTTAACCTCTGAGCTGGAATAGCTACCCAACTCCAGACAGCGGGTCAGACAGATGGAGTCGCTAACCTACTTCCGACCGGAAGTCGGGCAGACAGATCCGCGCCACCTATTTTAGGCCGAGGCAGTCGTTCTGCCGAAGCCAGGCAAATCCAAGGTTATTTTAACACGGAGTGGCAGAACCGGGCGGTTTGGATACGAGAGGTGTGTGGGTGGACACGCCCTCGATACTCACCATACCACCTACCACCGGCTCCCACCATTTTGCCTCAACAGGCTCCCGGGTCATCTAGACACCGTGGAGAAACCTCGAGTCCGATTTCAACCTCACAACAAGAAACAGTTAACGATCGCAGTAAGGTAGCCATCGTGGAGAACATGTTATCCACTCTAGTTGACTATAGCAGGAGACATTGTGAACTCCATTGCAGCTTGACAGACCGCATTGAAGAGTGAAACTTCACCACCTAGATCTCAGAGCCGGCTCGTCTTGACGAGCCACGAAGCTCAATGGGAACCTGGTGCCATCGTTCTCCTATCATGCCCTTAACTCTACCCCAACAGACGAATACAAACTTCCCCACTGTCTGGTTGCAGGACGAAGAATTCTCAGTCTTCGCGCAAAGTCGAGCTGTCAATCCGAAGGTAGCTCGCAGCTTGTTGACTCAGATTGGCCACCAAAATGAAGAGCTAGAGGAAGAACTTTACAATCATGCTTGTCAGTTCGTGACCAGGTCCAAAATACTTAAACTGAATACGCTGTAAACAGCTGTGAGGTCTTCAAAAGAGATCTAGGTAAAATTAACGCCCAACTACACCTCATGGAATCTTGATTTCATAAAGCTAACAGTTGTGGAACCGACATCAATTGTATGATTGAGGAAACCAAAATGACCCCATTCACGGATCTAATCGCAAACGCTAGAACCGAGACGTTGGGAAAATCCAACTTCCAATGTATGAAGGAAATTGCGATCAAAGAATGTATATCATATTGTTTAGATTGGCTATGACATGAGATCACCTAAGTGAGGAGGAAGAAGAAGCAGGCTATTGCCACTTCTTTCCAGAAAGCCTCACCGGGGCAGCCTTAGAATGGTTTGGAAGATTGATAAAAAAACTCAGTTAACAGTTTTGAGCATCTAATTTACGCATTCGTACGACAATACTCGATATTCATTAAGGACAACGCCTCATTGAGTGACCTTTGGAAGTTTTCCCAAGGAGCGAACAGAAGTTTGAGATCCTACATAACAAAATTCTAATAGATCAAAGTTAGGATCGCAAATCTTAATGATACAGTGGCCTTAGATGCTTTACATAATGGCTTGCGTTATGGGTCAGGATTCCGCAAGGAATTGACCATACGAACATCGAAACTCTTGATGACATTATACCGTGCTGCTAGATGGGTAATTTTTGAAGAACAAGAAATTACAAGTTTTCCCAAAACATACATCAAGAGCACAGCTCCGCCAAAGTACTTAAATTGAACTACGTAAGGCTTGATCCCCTTTGGGAACGTGGGCAGCTCGATCACTCGAGTCCAGCCCCCTTCATTTTCCTTTCATCTTTTGTTTTACATTCAACAAACCTTAATCCTTAAAGCCGAGTTCCAGCTTGCACCGCGATCTAGAGTGGTCCTTAAAGTCGAGCTCCAGCTCGCACCGCGATCGAGAGTGATCCTTAAAGCCGAGCGCCAGCTCACACCACGATCCAGAGTGATCCTTAAAGCCGAGCTTCAGTTCGCACCGCGATCTAGAGTGGTCCTTAAAACCAAGCGCCAGCTCACACCGCGATCCAGAGTAATCCTTAAAGCCAAGTATCTGCTCGCACTGCGATCCAGAGCGATCCCTTAAAATCAGAAACCTATAA
This sequence comes from Odontarrhena argentea, assembly GCA_900406245.1. Classification (NCBI taxonomy): domain Eukaryota; kingdom Viridiplantae; phylum Streptophyta; class Magnoliopsida; order Brassicales; family Brassicaceae; genus Odontarrhena; species Odontarrhena argentea. The sequence continues at coordinate 15,999 of OVAF01001915.1, read as the reverse complement.
CAACGAAGCATACGTCATCGATCACATACGAGCCACCACACTCTTACCCCTCTAAGTTCATCATTTCACTTAATTAGAGGGCTCGGGGGCAATTGTTGGGGATGAATTTCCCCACTTAGCCAGGTGGGCCAGGCAGAGGGCCCAGTAACCAGTTTCCAACTGAAGCCCAGTTGCAGGGTCCCTTATTCAGCCGCAGGTGACTCCGTCAGCCAGCGAGATGGCCAAGTCAGCTATAGGGATGACCTAGTCAGCCAGCGGGATGACCCAGTCAGCTAGCGGGATGACCCAGTCAGAGCATAAATATCGGAGAGCTAACTGGCTCCGAGATTTCAGGAATAACTAGCACAAATTCAAGAGCAGTTAAACCTTCAGGAGGAGTATAAAATGCAGTCTTCCTCAAACATTCACGGGGCATCTCTTTTCCACTCAGAAAACACCCAGACGAGCTGACTCTTTGTACATTTGGATTTTCCCCTTTAAACACATCTCATTTGAGATCTTTTGTAAACTCAAGCAATTTGATCATATCTACAATAAAAATCATTCGCCGAATCCAGTTTTATCTTTCTCTTAGGCTCATAACAAAGATTTAGACCCAAAATCCTTTTTCTTCTACAAATAAATTTGTGGCGTGAGATTTGGATCTCACATCACCCTAACATAATCTTTTAAGGCTAGGGAAGAATAGCTTGATAAAATTTAGTTCAAACATTTTATCGAACACCTTTCGGGCCTCATGAAAGTCTTAAGTTCAATCTTTGGGTGGCCAAACCAAATCTAGCTTTAGACATAAGATAAACCTATGAAAATAATATCTAAGCCTAAGCCAGTCACTAATCAACCTCCTAATCCCCCTAATCTACTAGGCCCAATACTCGATAGTTTTTCACTCATGGTGGAACAAACAAAAACAAGTCATATTAAGCTAAGAATAATGGAAAGAAGAGATTAAAAAGATGATTTAGAAGAATAATGGTAAAATCATGAGCCAAATCTCTTTCATGTAAGAATGCTAAAAAACTAAACATGCAAATTGTTTCGCTCATACTCTCAATACAAACTTGTTTACAATATACCAAAACAATCAAATTCTAATTGGAGAAAATTGGACTTGGTTTAGCTAAACCGAGTTCTTGAATTTTCCTCTTTAGATAAACATAGCGAAGATCAAACACAGAGACTTACTACGCAAGCGACGATGTTGAGGACGACGAAATGTTTCTTCGTGAAAGTCCATTGAGAGATTTGAAGAGGAGGTTGGCCAACGGAGGATGTAAACAATGGATCGGAAGATTCCTGCGGATTCGAGGAATGAGATGGTAGAAAAGACGATTCGATTGAGTATGAGACCTTCGCGAATTTAGAAATCGGTGAAGCTAACCGACGGCGAAACGGAAGATTTGGATTGATGAATCAGTGATTGTTGGGGATGGATTTCCCCACTTAGCTAGGTGGGCCAAGCATAGGGTCCAGTAACCAGTTTCAATCTGAAGCCCAGCCAAAGGAGATTCAGTCTGCTAGTGGGATGACCCAGCCAGCGGGATGACCCAGTCAGCCAGTGGGATGACCCCGTCAGCCAGCGGGACGACCCAGTCAGAGCAAAAATATAGGAGATCTAACTTCCTCCGAGATTTTAGGAACAACCATCACAAATTGGGGAACAGTTAAACCTTCAAAAGGACTATAAAATGCAGTCTTTGTCAATCATTCATGGAGGATCTCTTTTTCTCTCAGAAAACACCCAGACAAGCTGATTCTCTATACTTTTGCATTTTCCCTTTTTAACACATCTCATTTGAGATCTTTTGTAAACTCAAATCATTTGATCATATCTATAATAAAAATCATTCGTCGAATCCAGTTCTATCTTTCTCTTAGGCTCATAACGAAGATTTAGACCCTTATTCCCCTTTATTTTATAAACAAATTTCTTGGTGTGAAATTTGGATTTCACATTTGGCGCCGACTGTGGGGACATATAAATCTTCTAACTCAAGAGCCAGAGATCTTATTTGGAACATCTTGAAGATGACCGCCAAGCACAGATCGGATTTAATTCCACTTTCAAACTCGAGATCGGACTCATCTGCCCCGATCTCAAACGATCCATTGGAGACAACCCAATGGGTTAACTCTCCAACTGCAGCCACTGGCCAATCCCCACCTAGAAGCGAAGCACTTGTTGCACCGACTTTGTTTGGGACTCAAGCAGCTGGATCCCTCACTTTTAGACCCAGCCATCCGGCCTTGGTCCTAGGTTAAATTGCGACAGTGAGTCAGCACGCTCCTGTCATAACACCTCACGAGCTTAGCGATCTAGTAGAGATAACCCCATGGGTTAACCTCCGAGCTGGAATCCCTAGGCAGAGGGGATCAACGTTAAGCCAAACTAGTTCTCTGGGTCACCAACCTTTGATCCAGGGGCAAACTTCGAACTCAGCTCCAACTGGCTCCCAGGCACCTGAACTCAGGCAGTCCGAGCCAGTCCAGACTGAATATCACTTACCCAGGCAGCAGGATTGTGCAGATCGTATGATCAGTACGAACGAAGTTGCAAATACTGGTCCTGGCACTAGCCAGCTAGGCCCAATCCAGGCCAAAGCAGATCGATCTGACTCCTCGAGGCAGACTGCGTCTGATGGCTCTAGGGTTAGAAATCTGAGCCCGAATCAGTGCAAGGCTTGGGGCTCTACTCAACAGACCCCACCTCGGGATTCCAGTCTTCTGGGCTCACTTCACCTGCAAGAGGTTGGTTTACTCAGCCCCCGACATCTAGGGTGAACCCAAATTACCACGAGTCAGTAAGGCAGAATCCAATGGGACGGGCCAGAGACTCAGACAACCACCAACGTTTTCAGTTCTCACAGCCCCAACTGAACCAACTCCCGACAAGGAGTCAGCCAGTTGGACCTGCGCCACCTGTTTCAGCTCGAGGCAGGCATATCTTGGGTTATTTTAATCCGGAGTCGCAGAACCGGACGGAGATTTTGACTCGAGAGGCTAGTGGGCGACCACGCCCTCGATACTCACCATATCCGCTACCACCGGCTCCTACCATTTTGACTCAGCAGGCTCCCGAGTCATCTAGACACCGTGGAGTGGCACCGAGTTCAACTCCAAACTCACAACATACATATACAAACTTCTTCCCTGTCCAAGTGCAACCAAAGGTTGCCCGACGAGAAGGACTCTTAGTCTTCACGCAAAGTCGAGCTGTCAGTCCGCAAGCAGCTCGCTGCCCGCTGACTCGAACTGATCAGCGCGATAAAGAGCTAGAGGAAGAACTTTACAATGATACTTGGTCAGCCCGTGACCAGGCACCAGATACTCTGACTGACCACACTTTAAACAGATTTGAAGTCTTCAAAAGAGATCTAGATAAAATTAACGCCCAACTACAGCTCGTGGAATCTCGATTTCATAAAGTTAACAGCTGTGCAACCGACATCAATCGTATGATTGAGGAAACAAAAATGACCCCATTCACGGAGCTGATCGCAAACGCTAGACTCTGGGGCGTTGGGAAAATCCGGCTTCCAATGTATGAAGGAAATAGCGATCCAAGAGCGTACATCATATCGTTTAGATTGGCTATGACCCGAGCTCCTCTAAGTGAGGAGGAAGAACAAGCAGGCTATTCCCGCCTCTTTGCAGAAAGCCTCATCGGAGCAGCCTTAGAATGGTTTGGAAGGTTGAAAGAAAACTCTCTTAACAGTTTTTCGGAACTGGTTTACGCATTCGTAAGACAATACTCGATGTTCATCGAGAACAATATGTCATTGAGTGATCTTTGGAAGTTATCCCAAGGACCGAACGAAAGTTTGAGATCCTATATAACAAAATTCAAAGAGATCAAAGTCAGGATCGCAAATCTTAATGATACGGTGGCCTTAGCTGTTTTGCGTAATGGCTTGCGTCATGGGTCTGAATTCCGCAAGGAGTTGACCATACGAACGCCCGAAACTCTTGATGACGCATTATATCGTGCTGCGAGATGGGCAACTTTTGAAGAAGAAGAAATGACAAGATTGCCCAAAACATACAGCAAGAGCACAGCTCCGCCAAAGTACTAAGTACTTAAACTGAACTACGTAAGGCTTGATCCCCACTTGGGTACGTAGGCAGCTCGATCACTCGAGTTCAGCCCCCTTCTTTTTCTCTTCATCATTTGTTTTACATGTAACAAAACCTTGACCCCTACTAAGCCGAGTAATCAACTCGCACCGCGACCGAGGGTGGTCCTTAAGCTGAGCTCCTAGCTCGCACCACGACCGAGAGTGGTCCTTAAACCGAGCTCCTAGCTCGCACCGTGACCGAGAGTGGTCCTTAAGCCGAGTAATCAGCTCGCACCACGACCGAGGGTTGTCCTTAAGCCGAACGACCAGTTTGCACCGCGACCGAGAGTGGTCCTTAAGCCGAGCTCCTAGCTCGCACCGCGACCGAGGGTGGTCCAAAAAGCCGAGGGCCAGCTCGCACCACGATCTAGAGTGACCTCTTAAAATCAGGAACCTTCAAAAAAAGAAGCAAATCAAACTTCATCGATTACATACGATCCACCACCCTCTTATCCCTCTAAGTTCATCACTTCACTTAGAGGGCTGGGGGGGGGGCAATTGTTGGGGATGAATTTCCCCTCTTAGCTAGGTGGGCCAGGCATAGGGTCCAGTAACCAGTTTCAATCTGAAGACCAGCCAGAGGAGATTCAGTCAGCCAGCGGGATGACCCAGTCAGCCAGCGGGACGACCCAGTCAGAGCAAAAATATAGGAGATCTAACTTCCTCCGAGATTTTAGGAACAATCAGCACAAATTGAGGAACAGTTAAACCTTCAAGAGGACTATAAAATGCAGTCTTCGTCAATCATTCAGGGAGGATCTCTTTTTCTCTCAGAAAACACCCACACAAGCTGATTCTCTATACTTTTGCATTTTCCCTTCTAAACACATATCATATGAGATCTTTTGTAAACTCAAATCATTTGATCATATCTATAATAAAAATCATTCGTCGAATCCAGTTTTCTCTTTCTCTTAGGCTCATAACGAAGATTTAGACCCTTATTCCCCTTTATTCTATAAACAAATTTCTTGGTGTGAAATTTGGATTTCACAGTGATGGTGAGTTTGATTCACGAAGATTGTGGATTTGGTGGGAGATTGCAATTTCGAAGTGGTAAACATAGTTCATGGTTTCGCTCTAATCCTCAGACTCCATTGTTAAAAGCTTCAACAGTGGATGTCATCACTACGTCGAGGACGAAGTTTAGAAAAACTGAAAAACAACAAAATTTGCAAAGTAAGTCTTCTGACAATGATTAAACTAGACAAAACACCGTATATTCTACCTTTTTACTTATTTTGACCTCCTTGATAGGCCCGTTAAAGACCCGTACAACAAGGGCCTTTTTTGTCCTCTATACATCGTTCTTTTTATCTTATCTTATTAGATTTAAATTTTTGTATATAATATTAATATAATTCCAGTAATTTTTTTTTTCATTATTAAAAAGCAATGTATTAATTATAGCAGGAGAAAATTGAATTGAAAACATATTCTAAAGACTACATATAGTCAAAAACTTTATCTAGGTAAACTTATAAATATTATGACTATATATTACTATGAACTAAATATATGCATTAAATTACATGAATAATTTAGTCAACCTGTTTTTAAAGATGCATATGTTTTACATTAGCTAACGTCTATAAATTGGGAACTAAAGTATTCTATCATATCACCCCCACACAATTTACACAATCATCATGGCTTTCTCTAATAAGCTAATTCATTATATATTGATGTTTATGATTTCACTTGTTCTTGTTCCTTTTGCATCAGCATCAGAAATTTCAGATATTGATGCCGAAGCACCAACATGAAGATCGGGAGATGACGGTTTTTTACCGTTGGCACACAAGCATGTTGTAATCGTCAACATTATATCTTATAAGCAAACTCTTAACCTACATTGTTGGTCTTCCGAGGATGATTTAGGATTGATCCATCTCCCTTATGGTAAATCGTGGGGTTTCAGGTTTCGCGTTAATTTTAAAAAAACTACGAAATTTCGTTGTCACTTTACGTGGCATGGAGGTGGATCTCACTATTTTAATATATTTACAGTAGCGAGAGACGATGATATATATTCATGTACTCCAATCTGTAAAGAATGTATTTGGCATGTAGGAAGTGTCAATTCTGTTCACCCTATGTGTCGTATAAATCGTGATGGATCACCTCCTTATTGTTTTGACTGGGATGATTAATCATCTTTGAAAAAGATAAGAATAAAAACAAAGAACAAAATATTGAGATTAATGTTATTTACTATCTAATAATTGTCATTATCAAAATTGGCATAATAAAATAATAGCCTTCATGATATCGATGTTTAGAAGCTTTTGAAGTTTTTTTTTATATTCTCAGAAGTAAACTAAGTTGGGGAATTGTGGGTAATAACCAAAAATAATTTATAATTCACTATTTAACAAAGTAAAATGGTTGGTTAGAATATGTTGTTGATAAGTGGCAAGATGTACAATAATTCAACTCTTCTCTTTTATCCAATTTCACATGTATCACTTTCAATTGTTGTTAAGAAACATATTATCCGATCTCATCTATTTTAGTTTTAAACTCTCTTATATATATATATACTAGGGAAAGGTCCGCGCGTCGCACGGATTTGAATATGTAATGTAAATTTAACAAAATATCCATAATAGCTAATATTGAATTTATATAGGGAAATTTTCTCTAATACACTTTTTAATTTCCCTCTCTTTCACTTTTACACTTTTAAAATTTTATATGTTTTGATTCTTTTAAAATTTTATATTCGTCTGCATTTATGTTCTTACCTGTGAATTCTCGCTTCCACTGGCAATGAACGAACTATCTAACCCACCAAAACATGATCTTATCACGTATTTGCTCTGCTTATGACCCGAAAACTTCAATGGTTGTTTCCACTCTCCAGCAAGATCCCAAAGATGTATCTCTTGGCTACTCAAGTTGACTATAAAGTACTTACCATCACCCGAAACCGAAAGAGATGTGATCGGCTGTTCCTCAGAGATAACACGTTCCACTTTTGTCTCCAAATTCAAGATCCGAATCTCTTTATCCGAAAACACTGTGATCATACTCTCCCCATCAGGCGTCACAGCCAAATCTACTACCTATTAAGAAAATTGAACATTTCAACTTTCAAGTATTTGACGACTCCAACATGATACGTATAAGCAAAAAAACTTTTTACCAATGCTAACCTTTGGAATTCTCGTTCCTCTCCACGCTTTGATCTCGTTCCCATCAGTATCCCACATTACGATCCCTCTTTCAGGATCAGAACTGCCACAGACAAGCCGAGTAGAGTCAGGGAACCAAGCGCAAGAGCTGACCGTGAATCCGTTATTGGTGTTTCCAAATGTGTGTCTCAACACACCTGTATCAACATCCCATAGCTTAAGGACCTCAGCGTTTCTGCAGGTAAGCAGCTTAGTATCATCAGGACTCCACGAGACAAAAGAAACTGGATTTTGGTGACTCTGAAGTATGTGCTTCAGTTCGAGTTTGTTGACATCCAGTACCTGAAACAAGAGGTTTAAGTGCATACCATTTTCTATCAATCTGTCACAACACAACCATAGATAACCCCATCTTCAATCCTTAAAATACAATCTCAAAATAATTATAGGAAAACTAAAGAAACTAGAAGTCATACAGAACTTGTTTTTATCAACCCTGAAGCACTAAGACCTAGTAAGATGGCCCAAAACGACAAAGCTATGACTTAACGGTATAAAAGTTACTGTTCTTTTTTAGTGGCCTTAAATTGGCTTTCTACCTATATACCAAGTTGAAGCCAGACATCCAAATGTCATTTCCTTTTATTTTTCCACCTCACTATGTGAAGAGATATATATAAGAAGAACCCTGGTAAAGTTCTTCAAAGTGTATTTTTAAAAGAAAGGTGACTAAAAAGTGTAAATTTGAAAGAATGGAGTCAAAAAGTGTGTTTTAGATATTTTCATATAGGCGCGCCGACTACGTGAAACCCATTTTAATGCGCCGACTTCGTGAAGTCTATCAAGAGGAGGATAAGGATAAAGTATCTGAATTCCCTTAGGTTTAGGAGGAGAGATCTCTTATAAATAGCGAATATACAACCCTAAAGAGGGGACGGCACAATCTACAACAAGCCTCGAGAGAAGAGCTACAGCTCAAGCGACTTCAACAGCAACCCTAAGACTCTTATTGTTGTTGATCTCTCTTACTTGTTAACAATTGACTATATATCAATACAGAAATCTTCGACTATTATCTCTTCTATTCGTTTTCCGTAGGCTCTAGAACGAACCACATATTTTTCACCCAAACAGCCTTCATAGTAAATGGTGAGACAGAAAACAAAAAGAAAAAACTGCACACAAAGAGCTACTATAAATACACGCTTTCAGTATCCACTGATTACTGTTGAAGTTGGGGGTTTACGACAATTTTCCAAAATGATATTTGAACATCTGGTTGTGATTGTTTGAAGTATGTCTTTATTTTTCCCCGGATAACAATTTCATTGATATAAAAAAAAGGTTACAAAATCGTTATACTGAACATTTAAAAGATAAACTATTATATAAGCAGATATATGCGCTCTATGATAAGACAAATACACTAGAAGAAGTGAATTTGACGATGCTTTCCGTAGACAAGCCTAATTCTCTAACAAATTATTAAATTCGTTATTGTCCTTCTTTCTCTTTTGCGACTTGTGTGCGCGGGTATCTCTTAATTAAACCTTCAAACTGCACACCGCATTGGAAAATCCAGAGTTTCTAATAACAGTTCTGGTTTTACCGTATCCAATACCAAACAAATCTATTATAAATTAACATTCACAAAACTTTACATGGTCTTACTGTAAAATACAATTAGGCTTTTTAAAGTGAATCAAGCTTAATTTTTTTTCTTTTTTTTGTTTCGTGATGATTTCATTAACAAGAGTGAACAAAAAAACTATAGCAAACTAAAGCAAAATCAGGAGAAGCAAACTTCAACGCTTTTTGAGATTAACTTTGAAACCTAATTTGATTTTTTTTTTATCACATGTGTGTGAGAGATTGAAGCAAATTAATGATCTAATAAAAAGACAATCCATGAACAAATATAAATTTCAGAATATCCATCAAAAGTTTACTAGCAACTGTGCTAACACAAACAAAAAAAATTAGGGATCTCGAGAGACATAAGAGACGAAGAAGAACTTACCTCGAATGGGGTGAAAAGAGAGGAACTTTGAGGAAATGAAGATAAGGATGAGAGGAATTGAAGCCAAATCTCAAACCCTAAAGTGATGAAGCTTTTCTTAGGGTTCGAATAAGCTATTTAGATTTTTTTTTTTTTTTTGGTCTAACCTCAAAGAAAAATAAAATTTTTGTTTAGTCGCTAAAATAAAGCAGGTCGCTAAAAGCTAAAGCAAATAAAAAACTTGATTTTTAGACTATGCGTTTGACCACAACATCTGATCGCTATTGTCAGCGATACTCAAATGGACATAAGTTGATCGCTTCAGCCAACGGCGATGAAATGAATATCATAGTGAAGCTCTTGCAACACTTGATTACTAAGAGCCGAGTACGTAGATACAATCATACAACATGATAAAGTCCTCATCGTGGAGATAATGGTGCAGACTCAACCTTTACTGTGTGATGAAAAACTAGTACACCAAGATGCGGTGGAAACCCCTGGACGAAACCATCGGTCAGTGGATAGGGGATTTGGGCCGGTGGATTTAATTCCTGCACTAGCTTCAGCTTCGAGCTCCTCGGATACCTCCTGATTGTTTCGCTTGTATCTTCATGACCAGGATTCTGATTGAGGTGATTCCAATTCCATTGGAAATTTGGTTATATTTCCTCGCTTTTCCTCAAATTTCAGCTTCAAACTACAAGGGGAAGACCTTCATACATCATCATCTTTGGGAGCCTTTCGTAGCATGCATCCTCCGGTTGTGACTTCACTTGGAAGCTCAAAAACCTCATAGATCAATTCCCAATTCTTTTGCATGACTCCTAGAGGACTTATCATGTCTACTCAAGGTCCTTGAGCCTCCTTTTAAACATTCGACACTTAATTCATGCAAATTATATGTAAAATGCATATATACAAGCCTAAATGCCTAAAATGAGAAAACTACAAAAAATGTGGAACTAAATGCTTAAAAGTAATAAGAGTGCAATGAATCCTAGTCTAAATGCCACTAATAACATGCTAAAATATGCAATATTTACATCTCATGATGGTGATAGATAGCTCATGATGATGTCTTTTCGTTGATAAAATGAGATGGTTATAAGGATTGGAAAATGGAAAAATGATGAAAATGCTTATACTTACAAAAAGAACGTTTAAATTTTGTACTTGCAAAACGTCATTTAAATTCTTAAGTTTTAGTTTACTTCATAATTAACTGGTTAACTTTTATTGATTTACTATTGAGGCAAGACGTTAAGTAGACAGATCAAATCCATTTACAAAGTTAACCTCTAGTTAACAGATTCTGTAAGTAAAAACGATGTCGTTTTTACTTTGGAAAGACATGTAAACAAATCCTCAACTTTGAAACTGTGGCATTTAAATCCCCAAATTTAAAAATATCATTTAAATACCTAGGTCTTTGTTGACTTCATAATTAAATGGTTAATTTTTGCTTACTTTGCCATTTAAGAAGTACACAATCATAATCCATATGTGAGGTTAGCTTCTCGCTAATAGCGCCCATGTGTGTGTGCGTGTTGGTGGTTGCATTGCATAGTCTTTTCTGCTAGAGTCTTGTGCTTAGGTAATGTGTAATGCTTATTATTGAGTACAATCTTGTGTTCTGTGATTGGAGCTTAAGGAACAACTTTTTGCCAATTTAGGTTGGCTCTCACTGAGTAATCTCGATTACTCACCTTTTTACTCTTCCAATGTCTTTCAAGTTAAGTGATAAGTGATATAAGTGTTGGTTGCATACTCTTGGTGATTTCAAAGTCTGGCGCCTTGAAATTGATCAACAATTGATCGCAATCTCGAGTTTGTCTTTGTGTCTGCTTCGCTTTCTTTACCCCCAAGTCTCGGAGATGTCAGGTGTTATATCACGACTAACTAAAAGTTGTTAGCAGGAAGTTAACCAGGTCGAATTATGTCTGTCTCCTTAACTACGTCTCTCAAATGACAAATTTACCAAATAATAACCATTTAATTATGAAGTCAACACAAACCTAGACATTTGAATTGTATTTTGAAAGTTGAGGACTCAAGCGTCAGAATTTCAAAGTTGAGGACGTAAATGTCCACAATGTGACAGTTGACGACTTTTTAGGCATTTTATTCCAATTGTCAAAATAACTTCGTTTTGGCTTAGTAGAATCTGGTAACGAGAAGTTAACTCTTTAGATAAATTTCATATGTCTAGCTAACGGCGTGCCTCAAATGGAAAGTCAACAAAAGTTAACCATCTAATTATAAACTCAACCAAAATTTGGGGATTTAAATAGCATTTTATGAATACATGATTTAAACATTCATTTTATGTCAATACATGCTTTTTGTTTCTTTGACATTTTTTTCGATCGAAAAACCAATCGTACTTGTTTTAAAGTAGTTTTCTTGACTCGTCTAGTTTTGTAATACTGAAATCATAAACTCATAATCCAATTGTAATGAAGAGAAAATCAATACCAAATTAAAACATTGGAGGTGGTGAATATCATTATAAAAATGAATATTTTTAATATCGATTATTTTTTAATTAACGTATCGTAGCTTTTAAGTGATGTTAAAATTATAGCATCACTAGAGAAAATCCACGCATTGCGTGGAATATTGATCTTGAGTATAATCATTTTCTAGCATTATTAATATTGTTAATAATATGATATATATGTTATTTATTTATTTTTAGACAATATCTAGTAGGTGTGATTTTAAACGTGAGGAAGATGTTTTATTTATTTTTGTCCAGGTTTGAATAATATAATGTTTAGTGAAAACAACATACAACCAGAAGTTATCAAATTATATATATCCAATGCATTTTACAAATAAATTGTGACTATTTGAATATAGAGTGAAATCATATATGACTAACGATCAAATGAAATACGACCAATATATCTTGCAATAATTATCAATCACAAAAGTACAAAGATAATAAAAGAATGTGAAGAGTTTCTCTATAAACATGATTGATAACAATTTTTTTTTTTAAAACACATTTATATTTTTGATGTAATTATTGTAAATTAATGGCTAATAAATTAAAAAAATAAACCAGAGGGACTGAAAGAGAAAAAACATTAAAAATGGGACACATGGAAGCCTCTCATGAATCGTTATGAAAGGAACCTTACTTTATTATATAAGATTTCTTAAAATGATGTGAAATCGTGTGACGCTTAGAAAAAGCATATTTTATAATATGACGCTATAAATTATTAGTGTTATTTTCTTAAATAATATGATAACTAATTGATTTAGCATCAGTTTTAATAAATGATGTTAAATGTAAATATTACATCAAATAATTACTTTTAAACCACCCAATATCATATATAAAATTAATATGAATCCAAAATAATTAAAAAATATATTAATTAAGATGATAAATATATAGAAATTGTTGTAAACTTGGACTAGAATAATAGAGGTATATAACTATATATGGTGTAAGTATGGTTATGAAAGAGAAAGATAAAAATTGAGTGGAGCTATGGTGGGTGACGAGAGAGAAGAAACAAGTAAAGTGGGGAAGTTCTTCTTATGCTTTATTAACATGTCTCATTTATATAGTACATAAAGTCTTTGTAGTGAAGTCTTAATAAACTTGATGACCAAGTTTATTAAGCTAGAAGACAAAACCAATATGGAGGTGGGAGTAAATATCTGATGGATAATTACAATATTATAACACTCCCCCTTGATTATCCATCGTCATAGTAGTATCTTCGAACTGCCTCGCTCGTTAAAAACTTTGTCATGGAAAACCCCGTTGGGACAAAAACCATGACATAGGAAAAAGAGTGCAGTCTCTTCCTTAAGTATCCACTAGACACACTGCCTCGTTAAAAACCTTGTCATGGAAAAACCAGTTCGGACAAAAACCATGACATGGGAAAAAGAGTGCAGTCTCCTCCTGGGAAAAATACCTCGAAACTTTTCTTCACAAATCTCGTAAATGACGCATTCCAATACTTTGAACATGCTTCTTGAAAGTTGTAGTTGGAAGCGCATTTGTAAAGAGATCAGCTGCATTGTCACTTGAGCGAATATACTGGACATCGATTTTCTCGTTCTCTTCAAGCTCTTGAATGTAGGAGAAAAGTTTTGGGGGAATATGTTTCGTCCTATCGCTCTTGACATAACCTTCTTTGATTTGAGTGATACAAGCAGCATTGTCTTCAAACAACGTTGTTGGTTCTTTTCTGGTATTTACTCCACTAGCTTCTTGTATGTGTTGAATCATTGATCTCAACCACACACATTCTCTACATGCTTCATGGAGCGCAATTATCTCCGCATAGTTAGAGGAAGTGGCGACTAAAGTCTGCTTTTGTGAATGCCACGAGATCGCAGTTCCACCACATGCGAAAACGTATCCAGTTTGCGATCGAGCTTGATGCGGATCCGATAAATAACCAGCATCTGCAAAACCAACTAGAACAAGTTTCGAGCTTCTAGCATCATATAATCCCAATTCAATCGTACCTTGGAGATAACGGAATATATGCTTTATTTCGTTCCAATGTCTATGCGTAGGAGCTGAACTATATCTTGCAAGCAGATTAGTAGCAAAAGCTATATCTGGTCTTGTACAATTTGCAAGATACATTAATGCTCTTATTGCACTCATATAAGGTACCTCTTGACCTAATATGTTTTCTTCATCTTCACAAGGTCGGAAAGGATCAGTATCAACATTAAGCGATCTATTAACCATTGGAGTACTCAAAGGATTAGCTTTATCCATATTAAAGCGCTTTAATACCCTTTTGATATAATTTGATTGATGCACAAATATCCCATCTTGGAAATGCTCTATTTGGAGCCCAAGACAAAACTTTGTCTTTCCAAGATCGATCTTTCATTTCGAACTCTTCTCTCATATGAGTTCTTGCATCATCAATCTCTCTTTGAGTTCCAATTATGTTCAGGTCATCCATGTAAACAGCAATGATCAACAAATATCGCATTGTTGATGTACTCTTTCATCAACAAATATTCACTTAAGCGATTGTACCACATGAGTCCGGATTACTTTAATCCATATAGTGATCGTTGTAATTTGACCGAACATATCTCATTAGATCCTTTTGATCCTTCTGGGATCTTTAATCCTTCTGGGATTTCAATATATATGTCGCTATCAAGCAAACCATATAAATATACAATCACGACATCCATAAGGTACATTTCTAAATTCTGTGACACCGTTAGGCTCATCAAGTACCTGAATGTGATTGCATTCTTTACCGGGGAATAAGTTTCTTCATAATCAATTCCCGATCTTAGAGAAAATCTTTATGCCAAAAGTCATGTCTTGATTGGTAAGATCTCTCGGAGTAAGAGTGCTGAGAATGGTGAACGTTGTTGTTGCTGTTGTTGGTGTTGGAGTTCGGGTATGCGGGTCGGGTCAGGCCAGTTCTGTTCGAATTCGAGAAAATCCGAAAGGCCTAAGAAACGAAACAGAGTGAAGATTATTGTTCTGATGAAACCAAGAATCGAAAGTGTTTGTACGAAAAGATTTGGTAAGAAGACTTCTGTGTAATCTACTGGAAAACCCATTAAAGCTTTTTAGAGAGAGAGAGAGAGAGAGAGAGAGATAAAGTTTCGGTTTTTTTTTTTTAATGTGAAGAGACAGAGAGAAGTTTTTTTTTATTTATAGAAACAGAGTGAGGAAGATGAAGAATTAAAACGACGTCGTTTTGGTGGTTTTGATAGAATGAAGTGGCTGTGATGTTTGGTTATGTAGGAAAAGTAATAAAGAGGAAGTGTGATTGGTCCGTGAGATGTTTTTGGATTTTTGTGTCACCAACATTGTTCATTTTCCTCATTTCCTTTTCTCATAAAGAAATCTTTACTTCCAACTGGCATTACATATTTAGGTGTAATGTCAATGGGTACAAAGACATGTCTCTTATTGGAAGGAGATTATTTTATTTCTCATGGCTTCTTTCCATTTCTCCCAATCATGTCTTTGACGACTTTTTATCACAGACCTTGAGTCTGGATCATTTTCATGACCAATTTCTTTTGATACATAAAAGAAAATATCTCAATACTATCTTTAATTTCATATATAGCCCAAAATTTTCTATTTTGGGCTTAGATAATGGATATCTCATTAGACAATGCCTCATGCATTTCTAATCCTTTTAATATTTTTGAGATATTACAAATAACATCTCTTTCATCAGAAAAACAATTTGGAATACCTAAAGACAACATTGTCTTTTTAAGGTCTTTTAATCCCAAATTCTCTTTGTCATATAACTTTCCAAAACTCCTCAAGAGTTTTGATGACATTAGAGTTCCTAGGAACATAATTTTGATATCATTAATCCTTCATGGATTATATTGCAAGTCGTTTTCTGTTTCTTATCCTAAACAGATTCTTTTGATTTTGGGACTACTAGTCCACAAAATTTTCTCGTCCTTCAGACGAATTTAACATAGACTTGATTGGCTTTCTTTCTATTGGCCAATAATTTCTACACTCATCATCAGAGGTAGATATTTGATCCTCGCTTTAATCAAAGCGCGCATTATATTAGTAAAATTTGTCGACAATTACTTTCATCTTTGGTTCCATCCTTCTCCCGTAATGACATGTTAATCGAGATCTCTTTATCAGTATCACTGATAACATTCATGTACAGGATAATATTAGTAACCATGTGATAACTTGCATATTTTACCCTTTTTGAGTCTTATTTTTATGTCTTAGAGTCTT
>OVAF01001914.1:0-18564 GCA_900406245.1 Odontarrhena argentea | reverse complement strand
AAGAGGGTAGTTTTAGAATTGACTTCAAATTTTGGTATATTTTTGTAAGAATCCCTTTTAAGAATGTAGTGATTTTTTAATATTTTTTAAGATTTTTTGGAAATTATTTTAATATTTTTGATTAAATTAATATTATTTGAATATTAAAAAAATCGGAAAAAAACGTCCGTTAAATGTCTGTTAGGTCGAGGTTGTTAAGTGAGCAAGACTACGAAAGTTGGAGAATTAAAGTGAGCAAATAAAATAGTTGGAGTATGAAACTGGATACCAAAAGAGTTCGATAATTAAATTGGAAAACGGAATAAAGTTCAGGGTTTTTTATGGAATTTCTCCTAAAATTAAATTAACCAACATTTGATAGTTTATGTATTAACTATACACTTCCACAAAGAATCTTAACAATATTACCAGGTCATTATCAGTTTCTAATTTAAAAATGTTTCGTGACCAAAAAAAAAAAATTTAAAAATGTTTATTAAAAAACAAATCAAAGTAAACCGACAAATCATACTGAAACAAATTGAATGTGCACCAATCGAATTGGAACGTTGCAATCTATTTTCAAAATAATATTAAATGCCTATTTAATATGATAAATATGTGTTGAACAAACATATTTACAAAATTATAAATTCTGATAAAATATATTTTAAAAAATTTATAAAATCTAATTAATAAATTTTTAAAAAATTTATTATAAAAATCTGGTTTTCTAATAGGTAACCTATTCGATTATTTCACTTATTTGTACTGTCTTCAATCTGAACCAAAATTGCATTATGTTAATGATTTCATATGTTTACTCTTTAAAAACAAAAATAAAACCCCGAGAAAGTAAACCAAAACAGAACTCTAAACCGGATTTACCATTGATTTAAACCATTGATATTAAACTAATCAATCCTTTTAAAAAATGAATGGCTTTTTGCCTGTTAGCGTGTAGATGGATGAATGTCTCTCAATCATGTACCAATGTATAATTGACATTTCAGTGACAAATAAAAAAACCTATATTTTCTTAGTTATAATAAAAGGGATTCACAAGTCTAGTTCGGAACTTGCAAGTAAGGTTTTGATGACACGACTGACATTCATATAAACTATTTGTATGAAACACAAAATATATGAAACGATCTATACACCAGATAATCAAAAGAAAAAGAAAACTTACTGTGATTGACGGTTTAATTTATCATAAAGATCGAAAACCTAATAGGACAACAGTATAATTAGTATTATACACTAAAATCTCTATAATTAATACTTGATATATCAATAATGTCTATAAGATAATAAAATTTGTCGATTTCGAATTAAGTCAATGTAAAAATCAACAAAATTCGATAAGATAATTAGATAATTAGATAATATATTTTTAGAAATTCAAATGTAAATATATATAGAGATATATGGTCCTATTTATATCATAAATTAATAATCATATAAATTATGCTTATATAACTAATTAAGATCATTACTAAAATATGATTATATTGTTACTTGTTTTTATTTAAAGTTAAAACCTTCTTAAAGTTTTTCTTTAATTATACTTACTACATAAGTTCACAACCCTAGCCGCCAGCCTCCTTGAGAGAAAACAATCTTCGTTTTTTTTGGGGTCTTCTCCGCCGTGGGATGCTTTATCACCAACACTATGAGAAGATCATCTAACTTTTTTTGTTTTTGTTGGTGTTTTCGTTTTTGTTGGTGGTGAGTTTTGACTAGTCAGTTTATATCTCTCAATAAGAAATAAGGTTGGCGAGAAGAAGACTGACTACGATCTACTCTGGTAGGAAGTTAGAGAATCTGGATCTATAAGATCTTCGATGTGCGCTAGACGATGGTTTCTGGCTGGTTTTGATCTCTGGTATTTTCGGGAAGTGTTATTAGTTATAGTAATCTATCTAGTTTGTGATTTACATTTCAAATTTGTTTAACAGAAGTTTCGTAGAAGCTAACCGGGACAAAGGCAAGTGAAGAAGAAGACCTATCTGAATTATGAGAGCTATTCATGGGTTATCGTAAAGGTATTAGATGTCCGTCTGCTATTGTAGGTACGGAAACGCCTAATTTTTACCTTAGTTCGAAACAAGGATTTGTTTATATTGCTAATGTGTCTTGCTTAAATTCTGGTACAAAAAGACCATTAGTTCTTCATTTGATTGTTGTACTTATACTTCTTCTATGATTTAATATCGTCCAAACCGTATTCAATAAAATAAAGTGTTGAAAATACTTACTACATGAAAAAAAAAAATCTATATTGTCTTTTTCATATGTATTCAAGACTCACAAAAAATTGTAATGATAATTGATTATTTATGGGGTGCATTATATTGTTTTAATTTCGACATTAACATTAATGATATTTTTCATATTTTCTTGTAAACTTTGAACTTACGAACATTTATCATTTCATTAAGATAATCCAATAAGTTATTAAAATCTTATCCATAGTGAAATCTAAGTTTAATAATCAAAATTTTACATATATGCATTTATTTTTATAAATTCTTAATANTAAATTTTTTATAAAAAATTTTTTTTTTTTTTTTTTTTTTTTTTTTTTTTTTTTTTTTTTTTTGAAAATTTGTGCCAAAGTAACTATTTTTATATCTTAATATGTGGTGAGACTCGTTTCCACTTTTGTCGAGCCTACTCCCATGCTTCCTCAAGGCCAGAAGTAGAGTTGCTAAGCTACTTATGGTCGTTGATAGTTTAGCTAACTTGGACTAGAATAATGCGGTTTTAGGATCATCTTTTCGTTACACAATATAGGCTGTTCTTTAGCCCAACTCCTTCCCTCACTTATGCAATTTGATCTTTCGTATTTGAAATAGACTTTGAAGCATTATTAGTTGGGTATTACCCACATTTTGCCTTCAAAGAACTCTGATGCTCTCATAATAGCCACTATGTGACCCAAGACCATCCTTACAAGTCCTATGCTGCAAAGTATGGACCATTGTAGCTCATTGACACTTTGAACTAAAAAGGAAGAAATGATTGAGTCAAAATTTTGTTGATTTGTTCGACTCTTTCCCTATTTATGTAACTTTGTTCTTTGGGCTTTGATTGCCTATATTGGGTTTTGTACCGTGTTTTTTTGTTGGTCACTTGTTTCGTATGTTTTAGGCTCTCAGTTTGAATTTTTTTTTAAGACTATTTTAGACTCTATGAGAATTTTTGAGTTTTTATTATTCCAACAATTAAATTATATTAATTTTTTTTTCGACCACATATTTATAATGGTTTGAGCCATAACTGACTAACCTAATAACCAAACCCTGCATGTTGCAGAGAGCGAAATTCAATTCCGGGTGCATTGGTGTTACCTACCTTTTATAGACTTACGATATGCCAGCAGAATAACACCACTTATGCTTATATAATATCTTCGTTATTTTTGCCGACTGACAATTTCATTGATATCAAGTAAAGGGTACAAAACCGTTATACTAAACATTTAAAAACAAATTATTACATCTTACCAAAAAAAAAAAAAAAAAAATTATTACATGAGTAAATATATCTTATTTCTAAGTGATAATAAAATAACATATACTCCCTCCGTCTCATATTAGATGAGGTTTTAGGAGTTTGTTTTTGTACCAAATTAGATGATGTTTTGAGTTTTCAATGCAAAAGTAAATGCATTTTTATTGTATATGACTATTAGTATTCTGCAGATTGATCTACTATTGGCTGAAATGTATTTAAATGGATGATAAATGCGCTTTTTGTCTAGAAAAAATTAAAAATTTATTGCATTCTTAATCTGTGTGCTAAAACCTTAAACCTCATCTAATATGAGACAGAGGGAGTATTTTTTAGACTTCTCCCACGGTCGGTTACTCAATCAATGTAGGAGATTTAAAAAGATATCATTAAATATCATGAATGTGTAGAATCCCAAAGATATAGCTAAACAAAAATCTAGTGGGGGTAAAATACTAAATAATTACTATGAATTTTTTTAAAAGAAATATAAAAAGTAATAAATATGGAAACATATAACCAAAGATATCCTATCGAAAAAGGGGTAAAATACTAAATAATTACTATGAATTTTTTTAAAAGAAATATAAAAAGTAATAAATATGGAAACATATAACCAAAGATATCCTATCGAAAAAGGGGTAAAATACTAAATAATTACTATGAATTTTTTTAAAAGAAATATAAAAAGTAATAAATATGGAAACATATAACCAAAGATATCCTATCGAAAAAGGGGTAAAATACTAAATAATTACTATGAATTTTTTTAAAAGAAATATAAAAAGTAATAAATATGGAAACATATAACCAAAGATATCCTATCGAAAAAAGATTTTACACAAGAGCAGAAACCATTAAAAAAAAAGTAAAAAAGTAAATAGAAATAGGTAAGAAAAACTCAAATTAATATATAATAAAATAATATATACCAAGAGAATATAGTAAAATAATATAAAATTGGTAATTAATAATAATAAAAAAAATACAGTTCAACTCACGCAATGTTCACGCGTTTTTAAAACCGCGTTAAATCGTCACTCCCCTCTATATATATATAACCAACTCACACATCTTCTTCTTCTCTTAATTCTCAAATCTCTCTCTGTTGCAATGTCAAAGAAAAGTTCTAGAAGTTGCTTAGGCTCAATGGAAGACATCCGAAAAGTATTCCAACGATTCGACAAAAACGGCGACGGGAAAATCTCATCGGAAGAGCTAAAAGACGTGATCGGAGCACTGAGTCCGTCGTCTTCACCAGAAGAGACGATGTCGATGATGAAAGAGCTAGATCTGGACGGTAACGGATTCATCGACATGGATGAGTTCGTGGCACTTTTCCAAAACGGAGACGAGAGCAGCAATCATAACAACGATATGAGAGATCTCAAGGAAGCGTTTGATCTGTACGATCTGGACCGTAACGGACGGATCTCGGCCAAGGAGCTTCACTCGGTGATGAAGAATCTGGGCGAGAAGTGTTCGATTCAGGATTGTAAGAGGATGATCAGTAAAGTTGATGCCGATGGTGATGGTTGTGTCAATTTCGATGAGTTTAAGAAGATGATGACTAATGGTGGAGCTTGATGATTCTTATTCCATATCGTCTTAGTTTGTAAATATGCATTTGAATTTTAGATTAATTCTAGAAGAATCTTTCGGTTTCTTCTCTAACGATTGGATTGATTAGGGATTTTAATGTACTAATATGCAAAGGGTTAATCGATATTTTTCATATATATAAACATCATTCAGGAAGATTTATTCGATTCACATAAAATGTCGTTTTGAATTCAATATAGTTTTTATATTTTAATCTAAATTTGATGCAAAATATGAAAAACCAACCAATTTTTAGGAGTATTATAAGAATTTTAATATGGTTTATTAATATGGGTGAATATAATTAGAAAGACATATATTTAAAATTTAAAAAACGGAGGGAGTGTATTATTACTTTTTTTTTTTTCATCGAAATTAATTTAATCTGTAAAGATGGTTTGGTCATGTGCATTTCGTGTGGTTTGTTAAACTTCACGATCTCTCATCTAACTATCTGGCGCATTAATAGTGATTCGATCCTTTTTTCATATATATAGCAATAAACACTAAATATATATGGCAATAAATCTTTGGATGTTAAAACTTATGACATTCACACGCCAAATATGCTTTTTCAGTTTTTAGGTTTTATTACACATGAAAAAAAATTCAAATAATTGTCATATAACTTTTATTGTAAAACCTAACTAATTTTGGTTGCAAATTGCAAACGCACGTAAATATTTTCTTGTCCCCATCTTTTAACCAAAGATTCCTGCTTTTTTGTCGCCAATAAATTTCCTCTTCCTTATAAGCCTCATTAAGTTTCCTAGTGATTTCCAAAATCTCCTCTTGAGAAATCTCATCATCATTTTTCGCTACTTCCAAAGCATCTTGTAAGTTAGAAATCGTAATTTGACCAGGCAAAACATTATTTTTTCGCCACCATGAGATAGAATTCCGACAATTCTCTATTTTTTCCGCAAAACATGTATTTCTAAAATTCCTAGTTCTATTCCAACCTGTTATGACAGCCTCCGAAAGTCCCTCCTTACCCATCCATCGCCTGTCAAACCGGAAAGATTTATTTCTGGATGCGACAGACGTGTTAAATTCCCCCAAAATAGGCCGATGGTCCAAACCTACCAATTTGAGATACCTAACACTCGATGCCTGATATAAATTGTGCCAATCTTCGTTGCCTAAAGCGCGGTCCAAACGACACCGAATCGTTTGTTTCACTCTCAGTCCATTACGTTGACGGAGACGGTTTCCTCTCCAAGATAATTTGTTACCATAACAATGGAACTCTAGCATTCCACAATGACTAATCATATCATTGAAAGGAACAAAAGATGTAGCCGACCGTAATTTTCCCATTTGTTTTTCATGATTACCCACAATCTCGTTAAAATCTCCAATCAACAACCATGGATTCATTCTTTGAACACTTATATTTTGTAATTTATCCCAAACTAGTCCACATCGTTGAGTAATTGGATCTCCATAAACAAAGGAGATAAATACTTTATTTTCTTGAAACGACGAACTCACATCTATAATCCGATTATCCGAATGGAGAATATCAATATTCAATACATCATTATAAAAAAGAGCCAAACCACCACTTGTACCTCTCGGTTCAATGGTAAACAACTTATTATAACCAAAATGAGACTTAAATTGCTCCAAAAAAGAAAAACATTTTTTCGTTTCTGATAAAAATAAAATTTCCAGTCTAAACTTCTTCCAAATATCCCGTAGGTAGCTAATTGTCAAGTTCCCCCCCAATGCCTTGACAATTCCAACTTAGGATTCTCAAGTTTTAGCCGGTGGTTTCGGGATAGCCACCCTCCCTCCATTATGAAGCCCCGCTCCTCCCGGAACTGACCCCTTCTTCAAGATTACCCTTGGAACCTAATTAGAACCAATTCCATTAGATTTAGCTTTCGGTTTAGGGGAAGTCATATTGGATAAAAAGCATTTTTTAATACTTGTGTCAAGTAAATTCATATCCCTTTTTCCAGCCTTTGCAACTTGAGTACGTTTACCACTTATAACAACATCCTTATAAGAATCAGTAAGCTCCGCTATTTGCGGAAGAGTAACTGTATGATCAGCCTTATTACCTGATGTGATGCCATTTATCTCTGGATTATGCTCAGTCATTACTGTTGTAACAGCCTCCTGTAAACATTCCTCCAAAGCTTGTACCCCTGAATCCAACTTTTCTACATTCATAATCTCACCATCCTCATATAGCATACCATTAACATCCAAAGCAAAATCAGAATTTCCTGCACCCACCCACTCTTGAACAAGATCAGAATCACCTTTAGGGATCTGCTCATTACTCTGAGAATCCACTCCTAGGGCTGACTCATTAGACTTTGTTCCCGTCCCTAAATCAGCTTTAGGAACTTCTTTACGGACCTGATACAACGACCGAGGCCAAGTCGAGCTTCGACTCTTCCCATTAATCGGGAAGTTCCGACTCCTTCCAGTGAACTCCGTCCCACCTTGATACTCAAGCCTCTTAGCTGGAAAATATACGGTCAAGTCGGGTTATTGGTTGCTTCAAAGAGAGAACCAACACAAGGAAGATAACTATATAAGACAACCGAGTTTAACTGCTCTAAAGGCACAAGCTTGGAAGGTACAATGTCCGACTAAAATTCGCCATTTTATTTGGCAAATGGTGTCTGGATCTTTGGCAGTTATGGTTCGTTTAAGAGATAGGGGGATGGCTGTGGACACTACTTGTAAACGGTGTGGACTTGAGGATGAAACTATAAATCACGCGATTTTTGAATGCCCATCTGCAATGCAGGTGTGGAATTTAGTCCAACCTTCTTCGGCGGTCACTGGATTCCCTAGTGCATAGATTTATTCGAATCTAGATTATTTATTTTGGCGTATATCTCTCAATGGAGTTGAGAGGAATGCAGACACAAGTGTTCAATTTATTTATCCCTGGCTTTTATGGTTCCTATGGAAATCCAAGAATAAGAAGGTGTTCCACGGGGTCGAATTTGAGCCAAACGAAATTCTGCGGTTGGCACGAAGTGAGTATGAGGACTGGCGGGTAGCACAAATTATTGAGGATCCTGCTAATGCTGAGGCTCCCAGCATTCCAGATCCTCATTCTGAATATTTCTGTCAAATCGATGGTTCTTGGTTAAACTCAGAGCCAACCTCTGGTTTGGGCTGGATTTGTTATTCAGGAAACTCTCTAGTTCTTCTAGGAGGGTGTGGCATTACAAGAAATATTACTTCATTACATTCTGAGTTTGAGGCCCTGCTTTGGGCAATGACTGTCATTCTGGAACACGAGATCCCTTGTTTCTCCTTCCAAACTGATTGCATGGAGCTAGTGAAGATCGTCCAAGATCCTGAAGGGTGGCCGGCATTTGACTCTTTGTTAGAAGAATTCGGCGCGTTACGACGACGGTTCGCGTCATTCTCTCTCTTCCACATCAGACGAGAGACAAATTTGAAGGCCGATTGTCTGGCACGCTCTGCTCGTACTCGTTCACGTGAATTTAGCTATGTAAACAATCTTCCGCCAAGTTGGGCTTCTAATTTAGGCGGAAACTTATGATTATAAATGTTTGGTTGAAAAAAACAAAAAAAAAACATATATTTTGACCAAGATATTCCTTGCTACGTGACCAACAGAATGGTTCAAATTACATATCGCATAACCCTCGATTTTAAACTTCCAAATCATTTATTGAAACAAAAATTAATATATGTTATTGTGGGTATAAAAAATTTCAGACTAATTAAGGATGACAAATATATTTTCCAAGAACGAATACATATTTTCGATCCAAAAATCAGTACAAAAATATATAACTGAAGCTTCTTCTAAAGTAACAACCGATCTCAATGTTAGATGGGTCAATTATGAGATGATTCTCGTGTTTTTGTTGGTCAAAAGAAGAAAGACATCTTCTCTTCCATAGTGGATAGAATTCTTCAAAAAGCGGCTCATTACTCTACACGTTTTCTTTCTCATGCCGGAAAGCAAGTTCTTCTCAAATCGGTTCTCTCCGCTATGCCTCTCTACACCTTGTCATGCTTCAAAATTCCTCTATCACTTTGCAAAAGGATCCAATCCGCTCTCACCCGCTTTTGGTGGGATGATAAACATGGGAAAAGAAAGATTAGTTGGGTCGCATGGGACAACTTAATTTTACCCAAATCCCTCGGCGGGCTAGGCTTCCGAGACGTTGAAGTCTTCAATAATGCCCTTCTTGCTAAGCTTGCATGGAGACTTCTCAAACAACCCGATTCCCTCTTAGCAAAGGTTCTTTTTGGCAAGTACTGTCTTACAGTCTCCCCAATGCACTGCTCGGTCCCTCAATCTTGTTCCCATGGTTGGCGAGGAATAATGGTGGGAAGAGACATTCTAAGACTTGGACTTGGATGGTCAGTGGGGGATGGACGGAGCACCAGGGTCTGGTCGGATCATTGGTTGTCCCCCTCTCTACCGGCTTCTCCTTTTGGACCCCTCCCGAGTCCTCAATCTCTCTTAAAGTCTCCGATTTGATCAATCACCGTACTCATTCTTGGGATCTTCGCGCTATCTCTCTACATCTCCCGCACTATGAAGAAACCATACGGTCCATCTATTTGAGTTCCCGTAACGCTGTTGATACTTTGATTTGGCTACGGGACAAGACATGGGAATATACAACAAAATCAGGCTATGCTCTGGCTAAGGCTCAAGGTTACGATTCACTTTCTGAAAATTTTCGATGGAAACCACTAATATGGAATCTCAAGACCCCCCCGAAGCTACAATCCTTTCTCTGGAAGCTCAAGCGCAAGGCTTTACCTGTTGGCTCTAACCTCAGCACCCGCGGAATATCGTCTCCCACAGTTTGCAAGAGATGTGGTCTACTTGAATATGAAATTCACATCATCTTCACTTGCTCCTTCGCCTCCACTGTCTGGAACCTCGTACCTGCTCTCAATAAACCACTAGAATACCCCGATACGACACTGGACAACTTCCTAATCCAATGACCAAAAATGATTCCCCTTCCCCCGCTTGGCATTACCATCAACCTTCACCCTTGGATCGCTTGGCACTTATGGAAAGCTCGAAACTCACTCGTCTTTGATGATCATCACTTCTCCGCAACGGCCACATTCAACAAGATAATCTCAGACGCCAAGTCATGGCAAGATGCCCAGCAAGTACAGGCCCCTACAAGACCACCTACCACCATCGTCTCTCGGCTGCGCCCATCTCCTACATCTCATTCCCTTTACGTCGATGCTTCTTGGTGCTCTCCTTTCTCTCCATGTGGATTAGGCTGGTGCTTTTTGGATCCTCTCGGTGCACCTCTCTCCCAAGGATCCGCGACGCACCCCTTCACTTCGTCCGTCTTGATGGGTGAAGCAATAGCACTAAAAACTGCTCTAGAAGCAGTCCTTTCACTAGAGATTCAACACCTCAACGTGTTCTCCGATTCTCTTGTTCTCGTCTCGCTCCTTCACAAGGCAAGCGATTTCAACGAGGTGCGAAGCGTTCTATTCGACATTCGAAGTCTTATGGAAACCTTCTCTTCTATCTTTATTTACCATGTACCACATCTAGAGAACATTATTGCTGACGCTTTAGCAAAGCATGCTCTGTTCCTTCTTGACTTTGTTCCTCCTTATGTAACTCACGTTTAATTATTGAATGAAATTTGGTTCTGTTCAAAAAAAATAAATATGCACATATTACAAAGGAAATATCATGTATATAATGCTTAAAAATGATACAGATGAAGACAACTTTTACTCCACCCACAAAACACCACACTTTATCTTGTTCTACTCGTATTCAAATAGTTTGTATTCTTCCAAGGTTTCATTGACCATATATAGTTAGGGATAACAGTTTTTGCAGCTTTGAAAACAACTTTCATTAATTACAATTTTTGTTTTTATCGTGAAACTCCAACATTCACAGTTTCGCGCTAGAAGGAGGGTGATTTAGTGCTTAAATTTAACTCAAGAGTAACAATAGTGCTTATCTAAAATAGTTCATGTTCTACCAATGTGGTGTTTATCTAACAAATAACCAAACTACCAAAGACCTAATTCCTAAGTGATTCGCTCAGGATTTAGCATAGCATACATAACAAACACATAATAATCAAATTCTAGATTCAAACTATTGCTAGCCTTTGTGCTGTAAGTATACTCTAATCATAACAAGAGAACTACTCAGGCATAATAAGCGATGGACACATAATTATGAATTAATACTGCATAAAATATAAAAAGGCATTACACAGAAAAACCAAACGATATAAAAACTATGGTGTCTGCTAAGTGACAAAATACTGGACAAAACTGATATAGAGATAGGTCTAAAACATGAAAATACAGGGACAAAACTAGGGCTTCAGACTTCATTAGATTGAATTTGGGCTTCGAAATGTGAAAATTATTTCTCTGTCCTATTGGTGTCGATCGACACCAAGAATGTGGCGCTCGACGCTCTTTGTGTGGCGGTCGACGCTTTTTTTATGAACATTGAACTTGACCGTCTTCTAACAGTGAATCTCCTTAAGCTTGCAAAATGTCCAAAGTGCTCCAAAGATGCTAATCTCGTCCAAATATACCTAAAATGATCTAAAAGGACTAAAAGATATAATAAAGACTCGATAAAACCAAAAATATCATGGTCTAAAACAGGTAAAAACCACAATATATTACTGTCCATTTAGCTTCTTTTGTTCTTTTAGGAATCGGTTTGGTGAAAGGTGTAAGATATTGATATCAATTTATTAACATGTAATGTTGATTTAGGTTCTTACGTTTTTGTCCCCGTCGAATGCGGGCTTTGTCTCCCGAGTCTCTTGGCTTAGTTAGCCGGAAGTTGTGATTTTTTGTCTCTTGAGTCTCCGAACTAAGTTATCTGGATATTGTGGGCTACTGTACTTTATCTTCGATTTGTAAGTTTGGTTTACTTTACTATAAAAGATGCATGACCAAAAAACCAAGTAAGTACCAATTACCTAGCCAACCCGATACTCCTGCTGCTACCGAAAGCAAGCCAATTGTAACCCATTCAAGATCGCTATCTTGGCTTGAAAGATGTATGGTTGATGTTGTCAAGCGACATGTGAGCACCACTAATTCATGATCAATTAAGAACGAATCACAAATGGAGATGAACACATCTGGCTGTTTAACTTACCTCTAAAAGATTTCTTGAGATGCATGTCATCTGCTTAAGGAAAAACATAGTAGTATTTTTGAAAGAATGTGTCATATAGTTCTAGATTCGGACACATTACTATATATACACTACAAAAATATATAAGTTTTATGAATACAATCAATCTCTACGTATACCATTCTATCAAATTACTAATTATTGCAGTAGAATCTATTGTTCGTAACCACAAAACTAGTCCTAATGCATCAAAGTCAATGCAACTACGACCATAAGCTAAAGCGAAGATCTCACAACTCCTACATTTTTTTAGAAAACTGAAATTGAGAAGTTATAAAGAAGACAAGATACAGAGTATGTATTTACATTATGCTTAAACTTCATATTTAGCTATTGTGTGAAAAGTATAGAGTAATTTAAACTTGAGTTTAATCTGTCTCATCAACTTTCATGCATTACCTTATTAAATAGTTGAATTTTCTTACATAGAAGCTATTTTCTTTCATGATTTAAAAATTTTAAAAATTACTTAGTACATATATTTGTATTTGTGTACAATACATTTGAATCATACTATTTTTTTTTTTGTAAAGTTTTGTAATTGCCTCGGCCTTTCAAAGTATTAGGAACGGCTCTGAAGATATGAGTTAATATAAAACACAGTTACGCCTCGCCCATCCCTAGTCTAGTCATTAGATAAAAAAAAATCAATTGTATGTTCCTCCAAACTTAAACATGAGAGCTTTCGAAATCTTGTATTAAGATTTACATAGTTTTTGAGCCGTAGATAATCTAAGATATAATTCTAACTCTGATAAGAAAATAATTTTATAACTAGTCATGCATAGATCCTATTGCTTATTTATCAAATCGTGATTCCCATCGAACAAAACTATAAATCCTAACTAAGAACTTATACATTGTAAACATGAAAACAATAACGATAATATTGAGATCATAGAAAAAAGGGTTTAGGAAAATTCTCCAAAATGAGGATAAGACTTCTCCTTACAATCTCTAGAATAGAAACTCAAGAACAATAGGAACAATAAGAAAGTTGGTGAGCTGGTTCACCTTTAAGGCTTTAGATGTTTCTAGACAGGTGTGTCTTTTGAGGAAGAAAGTCGGCTAGATGCTTGAGAAGATCTCGAAATATTTTGAGGATAAGGATAAGATATTTCGTCCTTATCTTCTCCGAGTCGATCTAATCACCCTTGGTTCGATCAACCGGATCTCAACGAACCTTCTTTGGATGACAGTGAATCCTCTTATGATGATTCTGAATATATCATGATGTTTCTCGAAGATATTAAGTACTTATCTTCTTCGGTTTGATCGATCAATCTTTGGGCCTGAATTCGACCGAACGGGCTTAGGCTTTGGAATTACATATCTTCATTGAGCCTTTTCTCCTTAGTTATTGGACTTGATTCCAAGTACGTTTGACAGTTGATTTTCGTGGCCTTTATGTCATAAATGCCAGCTTAATCCCAAATGCACGTCCTCCTCATTTAGGATTGGACTTCATGTGCTGAAATGCTGCCTTTAGGAGAAATACATGTCTAAGCAGATGAAGTGTCTTCTTTTCATAAAATCACTTTGAAAACACAAAAAGGTTAAAATCATGAGTTTCCTACATGGTTTCTTGAGTTTTGCTAGGAAAAACGCTAAAAATCTATAGCTAAAAACGGTAAAATATCTACCATCAAGAAAATCCCCCACACATCAAAAGACACGCGAACCAAATGGTAAGGATTTACGTGGGGCCTTTATTTCTATATTTTGGCTAGCTGATGTGCTATATTATGGTGCGAGTACACTCAATTAACCCTAAAGCTTAACTCGCAAAACATTAATTGTTGTAGTTTAGCAATGATATCAAACCACAAGGAGTTAAGGATTCAAAACACTAATACTTTAGAAGTCTATGTGGGCTTATTGGGTTCAACAACATTTGTCTTGGGCTTATCAGGTTTTATTCAGGTTGGGCCGTGTGTTAATTCCTCAGCCCATAAGGAAGGAAGTGTTCGTTTTTTTGGCTAAGGCATTGAGACTGTTAAAAGGTTGTTACAACAGAGAGAGTAACAGAGTAAGGAGAGGTTACAACAAGTTTACAGAGAGGTTCTATTCAGAGAGTTCTTTGTATTAGGGTTTCGTATTCTTCTTCTTCCTTTTCTTGTCTTTCTTTAAGCTTTCTTCTTCTTCTTTCCCTTGTAAGTCCGAGAACACCATTAGAGTGGTGTGTGTATCTTCTTCTTGATCTAGTGGAGTTTGGGAGCAAGAGCTCTCCCACGAGATGTACCTGCGTTGCAGGGAACTCGTTAAACGCGTGTGTTCTTAGTTTAAGCAACTACAATCCAAGTTCTTTTGCTTACCTTAAGACGCAAGTAACGAAGGAATCTAGCACAAGATTTAACA
Organism: Odontarrhena argentea; assembly: GCA_900406245.1. NCBI lineage: Eukaryota > Viridiplantae > Streptophyta > Magnoliopsida > Brassicales > Brassicaceae > Odontarrhena > Odontarrhena argentea. The sequence continues at coordinate 3,920 of OVAF01001914.1, read as the reverse complement.
AGTGGTATCAGAGCACTCAGGTGCGAAGGTGCGGCTGATCAAGGAGGAGGAGATTGTACCTGGGTCAATTGAAGAAGTTAGGTCAAGACTCTGCTATTCTGAGGCAGTGTTCTTGAAGTAAAGAGAGACGAGACTTACCCAATTCACAGAGGACGCTTTGTGAGTCAATTCTTGAATCTTTCTTCTCTATTTCTTGTTTGTGAGCTGTGGTATCTACTGTTGTGTTATTTCTTTTACCTGCAGGAAAGAGATAACGAGCAAATCAACAATGGATGCAACACAAGGCAGATTTGAGGTAGACAAGTTTGATGGCACAGGAGATTTTGGGTTATGGAAGTACAAGATGTTGTGTACCTTGGAGATCCTAGGGTTTGGATCAGTTCTGACAGATGGGTCCGGGAGCACAGGTGCAGAGATTGAGAAAAGAGAGGGTGAGGAACCACCCACACCAGCAGCCATTGCAGCAGAAGCTCAGAAGGAGGCTCTCAAGCAACTCAGAGTTAAGAATCTAATCTCAATGAGTCTGATTGATATGATCTTGAGGAAAGTCAAGAATGAGACAACTGCTTTGGGCATCTGGAAGGCTTTGGAAAGAGACTATCAGACTAAGTCTCTACCAAACAGGATCCACTTGAAGCAAAAGTTCTCAAGCTTCAAGATGGATGAAGGGAAATCTATTGAGCAGAACCTGGATGCGTTCTATAAGCTCATAGAGGATCTGGCAAGTCTTAAAGTGACTATACCAGAAGAAGACCATGCCATAAGACTGCTTTCAAGTCTTCCTCCACAATACGAGTTGGTGGTTCATACTCTGAAGTATGGGAGAAAGGACACTCTTACTGTCGAAGAGGTGGTGGAGGATGCTTATGCTAAAGAAACTGAGCTCAGAGAGTTAGGCTTGATAGGAAAGGGCAAGTCTAAGTCTAATGGTGAAAGCTTGTTAATTGAAAGCAGAGGCAGGTCAGAAACAAGAGGTGAGAAAAACCAGAATGGGAAAGGCAGATCTAAAAGTAAAAGTAGGTCTAAGTCTAAGCCTAAGTCTGGTAAAGGGAAGAAAGGTGGTTGTTTTGTCTGTGGTAAAGAGGGGCACTGGAAAAGAGACTGTCCAGAGAGAGGCCATAAGAAGCAGAATGATTCTGCAAATCTAGCTACAGAGGTAAAGCAGCCAGTGGTTCTAACAGCAAGTGAAGTTGGTAGTATTGAGGAATGGGTCCTGGATTCTGGATGTTCTTTTCACATGACACATGACAGGGATGCTCTTATTGATTTCAAGGAACTCACAGGGGGCAAGGTTATCATGGTTAATAATACCTACAACAATGTGAAAGGTATTGGGAATGTCAAGTTGAAGAATCATCTAGGTCAGGAAATAATTCTTCAGGGTGTTAGGTACATGCCAGATGTTGGAAAGAATCTGATATCCTATGGAATGCTAGAATTGGCTGGATGCAAGTATGAAGGCAGTGACTTTATCATCAGGTTCTACAAAGATGGTCAAGAGGTTATACAGGGAAAGTATATAGGTGGGCTCTACCATTTTCAAGGATCAGTGTGTAAAGGTTCAGCAAATGCAGTGCAAACGGCTAAGGATATGACCAAGATATGGCATTCTAGACTTGGGCACATGGGTCTTATAGGATTAAAGACTATGGTCAAAGAAGGTTATGTGCCAGATAAGGATGTTGGAGAGTCTGAATTCTGTGATGACTGTGCTTTAGGGAAATCACATAAGCAAAGCTTCCCTAAGGCTAAACACACTACCAAAGGTATTCTAGAGTACATGTTCACTCTGATCTCTGGGGTTCTCCTTCAACTCCAGAGAGTTTAGGTTAGAGTAGGTACTTTATCACTTTCATTGATGACTACTCTAGAAAAGTTTGGATCTATTTCCTAACTAGTAAAGATGAGGCTTTCCTAAAGTTCAAGGCCAGGTTGGTTGCTAAAGGTTTTACACAGAAGGAAGGAATAGACTACAATGAGATATTTTCACCAGTGGTTAAACATGTCTCTATACGTATTATGTTGTCTGTGGTGGTTAATTTGGACTTTGAGCTTGAGCAGATGGATGTTAAGACAGCTTTTCTACATGGAAGGCTGGAAGAAAGGATTCTAATGTCTCAACCAGAAGGGTACATTAAGAAGGGTGATGAGAACAAGGTCTGTTTGCTAAGAAAGTCCCTATATGGCCTTAAGCAATCTCCTAGGCAATGGAATCTAAGGTTTGATGAGTCTATGAAAAATCAGAAGTTCATCAGGAACAAACGTGATCCATGTGTGTACATGAGGAATGTTGATTCAGACTTAGCAGTTTATCTACTTCTGTATGTAGATGATATGTTAATTGCTTCAGGGAATAAGGCAGAGATACAGAGGGTTAAGGACAGTTTGAGCAGGGAGTTTGAGATGAAGGACATGGGTAAAGCTTCAAGGATTCTGGGTATGGATATCATCAGGAACAGGAAAGAGGGTACTCTAATTCTATCTCAGGAGAATTACCTATCAAAAGTCTTAAGGACATTTGGGATGTCAGATGCAAGGCCAGTTGTGACACCACTAGCTTCTCATTTCAAATTAAGGAGCTTACAGGAGAATCGTGGCTACTGAAGCTAAGCATATGGACAAGATTCCTTATGCAAGTGCAGTGGGAAGTCTAATGTATGCTATGATAGGCTCTAAACCTGATCTGTGTTATGCAATTGGGGTGGTTTGCAGGTTTATGGCTAATCCTAGCAGGGAGCATTGGGCAGCTGTTAAGTGGGTTCTGAAGTATCTTAAAGGGTCTACAAACACAGTTTTGACGTTTAAGAAGGATTCAGATTTCAGCATTGAAGGTTTCAGTGATTCAGATTTCAGCATTGATTTAGATAACAGAAGGTCAGTTTCAGGTTATGTCTTCAAAGTTTGGGGAAATACTGTGAGCTGGAAATCTAATCTACAAGAGGTTGTGGCTTTATCCACCACTGAGGCTGAGTACATGGCACTCACATCAGCAGTAAGAGAAGCATGGCTTAAAGGTTTTTGTGGAGAGTTGGGTTTTAAGGAAAACAGTGTAAGGATACACTGTGATTCTCAGAGTGCCTTAGCTCTCTCAAAGAATGCAGTCAATCACGGGAGGACTAAACATATTGATACCAAATATCATTTTATTAGAGACATTGCAGCTAAAGGTGATATTGTTTTGACTAAAATTCACACTAGCAGGAATCCAGCAGATTTCTTAACCAAAGCCTTACCTGGGCCTAAGTTTCAACTCTGCTGTGATCTCCTCAATGTAACATTCATCATAATTTCTCTCTCGCAAAATGGAAGATCAAGGTCAGTTTGGGTATCTGTTTTGGTATTGATGGTGTAAAAGTGATTGGGTCATTTGTGTTACCTGTGAGGCTAAGGAGCTGAGTCCTCCGGGTCTTCGGTTCCAGGTGGAGTATCTGCAAAAGGAATTTCAGAGGTTTAGGATGCAGATACAGGTTCAGAGAGAGGTTCAACAGGCAAAGACTGAAGTTTTGGGTTCGAAAGTTCTCAGGGTACTTACGAGTTTTTTGCAGGTTTCTTCAGGAAGGTCAGGTGAGCAGATCTGGGTTCTTCGAGTCTGTGCATGTCTTCGGTAAGTTCAGGTTTTCTTCTTTGGGTTGGGGATCTGGGTTATTGTGGTACTGTGGCAAAGGTTTGAGTTCGATCTACAAGAGTGAAGCTCAAAGGTCAGTTCTTTCTTCTGAAGAGTCAGAAATGGTTCGGATAAGGAAAAGGGAAGTGGTCTTGAGTTTTACCTGAAAGGTTCTGAGGAGGTTGACGGCGAAACGGAGGCTCGATGGTGGTTTGAGTTTCAGGTGAATCGGATTCGTCGTGCTTCGCTAGAGAAAGGAAAGAGACAGAGAGACGGCTAGGTTTGAGTTGTTTTCGGGATGTTGTCTGAATCCAAA
>OVAF01001913.1:0-18574 GCA_900406245.1 Odontarrhena argentea | reverse complement strand
TTTGCTCCTTGACCAAAAAAATTAGAAATTCAAAAACTAACATTAAACCATAGATCTGATGGTCAAGATTTTTTCACACATATATCTTTGTTACATGTCAAAATTTTCAATTTTTTTGGTTATATAAAAAACTTTCCAAAAATAGTAAGGAGACGGTTTTTTGCTCGATGACATAATAAATTGAAAATTCAATAACTTACAAGAAAACCTAGATCTAGTTGTCAATATTTTGCTACATATAGATGTTTTACTTATTAAATTTTCCAATTTTTTTGGTTATACCAAAGTTTCCCAAAATAGTAAGAGGATTTTTCGTTTGATGCCAAAATAAATTGAAAATTCAAAAACTAATTAAAAAACCTTAGATCTAATGGTCAAGATTTTTCCACGGAAAAGTGTTTTTGTTGGTTATCAATTTTTTAATTTTTTTTGTTATAGAAAAAAACTTTCCCAAAATAGTAAGGGGGGTTTTTTGCTTGATTACCAAAAAAATTAAAAAATCAAAAACTAACAATAAACCATAGATCTAATGGTCAAGATTTTTCTACACATAGATATTTTTGTTACATATCAAAATTTTCAATTTTTTTGGTTATATCAAAAACTTTCCCAAAATAGTAAGGAGAGGTTTTTTGCTCGATGACGTAATAAATTGAAAATTCTATAACTGACAAAAAAACCTAAATCTAATTGTCAAGATTTTGCCACATATAGATGTTTACTCATAAAATTTTCCTAACTTTTTGGTTATACAAAAGTTTCCCAAAAAAGTAAGGGTATTTTTTTGTTCGATGACAAAATATATTGGAAATTCAAAACCTAACAAAAAAAACCTTAGATCGAATGGACAAGATTTTTCCACGGAAAAAGTGTTTTTGTTACTTATCAATTTTTCAATTTTTTTGGATATACAAAAATTTTTTCCCAAAATAGTAAGGGGGGGTTTTTTGATCGAGGACCAAAAAAATTTGAAATTCAAAAACTAACAATAAACCATAGATCATTGGTCAAGATTTTTCAAATTTTTGTTATATAAATTTTTAAATTTTTTTGGTTATATGAAAAAATTTCCCAAAATAATAAGGAGTTGGTTTTTTGCTCGATGAAATAATAAATTGAAAATTCAATAACTGACAAGAAAACCAAGATCTAATTGTATAGATTTTGCCATATATAGATGTTTACTCATAAAATTTTCCAATTTTTTTGGTTATACAAAACTTTCCCAAAATAGTAAGAGGATTTTTCGTTCGATGACAAAATAAATTGGAAATTCAAAAACTAATAAAAAAACTTAGATCTAATGGTCAAGATTTTTCCACGGAAAAATGTTTTTGTTGCTTATCAATTTTTTAATTTTTTTTATTATACAAAAACACTTTCCCAAAATAGTAAGGGAGGGTTTTTTGCTCGATTACCAAAAGTATTAGAAATTCAAAAACTAACAATAAACCATAGATCTAATGGTCAAGATTTTGCCACACATAGATATTTTTGTTACATATCAAATTTTTTAATTTTTTTGGTTATATCAAAAACTTTCCCAAAATCGTAAGGAGACGGTTTTTTGCTCGATGACCTAATAGATTGAAAATTCAATAACTGACAAAAAAACTAGATCTAATTGTCAAGATTTTGCCACAAGGAGATGTTTTACTAATAAAATTTTCAAATTTTTTTGTTATACAAAAGTTTCTAAAAATAGTAAGGGGTTTTTTTGTTGGATGACAAAATAAATTGGAAGTTAAAAAAAGGTAACTAAAAACCTTAGATCTTATGGTCAGGATTTTGCCACAGAGAGATGTTTTTGAAATTTATCAAATTTTCAAATTTTTTGGATTATATAAAAAAAATTTCCAAAATATTAATGGGGATTTTTTGCTCGATAACCAAAAAGTGTTTTTGTTGCTTATCAATTTTTTAATTTTTTTAGTTATACAAAAAACTTTCCCAAAATAGTAAGGAGGGGTTTTGCTTGATGACCAAAAAAATTAGAAATTCAAAAACTAACAATAAACCATAGGTCTAATGGTCAAGATTTTGCCACACATAGATATTTTTGTTACATATCAAATTTTTTAATTTTCTTGGTTAGATCAAAAACTTTCCCAAAATCGTAAGGAGACGGTTTTTTGCTCGGTGACCTAATAAATTGAAAATTCAATAACTAACAAAAAAAACCTAGATCTAATTGTCAAGATTTTGCCACAAAGAGATGTTTTACTAATAAAATTTTTCATTTTTTTTTTGTTATACAAAAGTTTCTAAAAATAGTAAGGGGTTTTTTTGTTGGATGACATAATAAATTGGAAGTTAAAAAACTAATAAAAAACCTTAGATCTAATGTTCAAGATTTTTCCACGGAAAAGTGTTTTTGTTGCTTATCAATTTTTTAATTTTTTTAGTTATACAAAAAAACTTTCCCAAAATAGTAAGGGGGGGTTTTTTGCTCGATGACCAAAAAATTAGAAATTCAAAAACTAACAATAAATCATAGATATAATGGTCAAGATTTTTCCACACATAGATATTTTTGTTACATATCAAAATTTTCAATTTTTTTAGTTATATCAAAAACTTTCCCAAAATAATAAGGAGACGGTTTTTTGCTCGATGACATAATAAATTGAAAATTCAATAACTCACAAGAAAACCTAGATCTAATTGTCAATATTTTGCCACATATAGATGTTTACTCATAAAATTTTCAAATTTTTTTGGTTATACAAAAGTTTCCCAAAATAGTAAGGGTATTTTTTTGTCCGATGAGAAAATAAATTGGGAATTGAAAAACTAATAAAAAAACCTTAGATATAATGGTCATGATTTTTCCACGGAAAACTTTTTTTGTTGCTGATCAATTTTTCAATTTTTTTAGTTATATCAAAAACTTTCCCAAAATAATAAGGAGACGGTTTTTTGCTCGATGACATAATAAATTGAATATTCAATAACTGACAAAAAAACCTAGATCTAATTGTCAATATTTTGCCACATATAGATGTTTACACATAAAATTTTCCAATTTCTTTGGTTATACAAAAGTTTCCCAAAATAGTAAGGATATTTTTTTGTTCGATGAGAAAATATATTGGAAATTGAAAAACTAATAAAAAACCTTAGATATAATGGTCAAGATTTTTCCACGGAAATTTTTTTTTGTTGCTGATCAATTTTTCAATTTTTTTTTGTTATGTCAAAAACTTTCCCAAAATAGTAAGGAGACGGTTTTTTGCTTGATGACATAATAAATTGAAAATTCAATAACTGACAAGAAAACCTAGATCTAATTGACAAGATTTTTTCAAATATAAACGTTTACTCATAAAATTTTCCAATTTTTTGTTATACAAAAGTTTCCCAAAATAGTAAGGGTATTTTTTTGTTCGATGAGAAAATAAATTGGAAATTCAAAAACTAATAAAAAACCTTAGATCTAATGGTCAAGATTTTTCCACGGAAAAGTGTTTTTGTTGCTTATCAATTTTTTAATTTTTTTGGTTATACAAAAAAACTTTCCCAAAATAGTTAGGGGGGGTTTTTTGCTCGATGACCAAAAAATTAGAAATTCAAAAACTAACAATAAATCAAAGATATAATGGTCAAGATTTTTCCACACATAGATCTTTTTGTTACATATCAAAATTTTCAATTTTTTTAGTTATATCAAAAACTTTCCCAAAATAATAAGGAGACGGTTTTTTGCACTATGACATAATAAATTGAAAATTCAATAACTGACAAGAAAACCTAGATCTAACTGTCAATATTTTGCGACATATAGATGTTTACTCATAAAATTTTCCAATTTTTTTGGTTATACAAAAGTTTCCCAAAATAGTATGGGTATTTTTTTGTCCGATGAGAAAATAAATTGGAAATTGAAAAACTAATAAAAAACCTTAGATATAATGGTCAAGATTTTTCCACGGAAAAGTTTTTTTGTTGCTGATCAATTTTTCAATTTTTTTTGGTTATGTCAAAAATTTTCCCAAAATAGTATGGAGACGGTTTTTTGCTCGATGACATAATAAATTGAAAATTCAATAACTGACAAGAAAACCTAGATCTAATTGTCAAGATTTTGCCAAATATAAATTTTTACTCATAAAATTTTCCAATTTTTTGTTATACAAAAGTTTCCCGAAATAGTAAGGGTATTTTTTTGTTCGATGAGAAAATAAATTGGAAATTCAAAAACTAATAAAAAACCTTAGATCTAATGGTCAAGATTTTTCCACGTAAAAGTGTTTTTGTTGCTTATCAATTTTTTAATTTTTTTGGTTATACAAAAAAAACATTCCCAAAATAGTAAAGGTGGGTTGTTTGCTCGATGACCAAAAAAATTAGAAATTCAAAAACTAACATTAAACCATAGGTCTAATGGTCAAGATTTTGCCACATATAGATATTTTTGTTACATATCAAATTTTTTAATGTTTTTTTGTTAGATCAAAAACCTTCCCAAAATCGTAAGGACACGGTTTTTTGCTCGATGACCTAATAAATTGAAAATTCAATAACTAACAAAAAAACCTAGATCTAATTGTCAAGATTTTGCCACAAAGAGATGTTTTACTAATAAAATTTTCCAATTTTTTTTGTTATACAAAAGTTTCTAAAAATAGTAAGGGGGTTTTTTGTTGGATGACATAATAAATTGGAAGTTAAAAAACTAATAAAAAACCTTAGATCTAATGGTTAAGATTTTTCCACCGAAAAGTGTTTTTGTTGCTTATCAATTTTTTAATTTTTTTAGTTATACAAAAAAACTTTCCCAAAATAGTAAGGGGGGTTTTTTGCTCGATGACCAAAAAATTAGAAATTCAAAAACTAACAATAAATCATAGATATAATGGTCAAGATTTTTCCACACATAGATATTTTTGTTACATATCAAAATTTTCAATTTTTTTAGTTATATCAAAAACTTTCCCAAAATAATAAGGAGACGGTTTATTGCTCTATGACATAATAAATTGAAAATTCAATAACTGACAAGAAAACCTAGATCTAACTGTCAATATTTTGCGACATATAGATGTTTATTCATAAAATTTTCCAATTTTTTTGGTTATACAAAAGTTTCCCAAAATAGTAAGGGTATTTTTTTGTCCGATGAGAAAATAAATTGGAAATTGAAAAACTAATAAACAACCTTAGATATAATGGTCAAGATTTTTCCACGGAAAAGTTTTTTTGTTGCTGATCAATTTTTCAATTTTTTTTGGTTATGTCAAAAACTTTCCCAAAATAGTATGGAGACGGTTTTTTGCTCGATGACATAATAAATTGAAAATTCAATAACTCACAAGAAAACATAGATCTAATTGTCAAGATTTTGCCAAATATAAATGTTTACTCATAAAATTTTCCAATTTTTTGTTATACAAAAGTTTCCCGAAATAGTAAGGGTATTATTTTGTTCGATGAGAAAATAAATTGGAAATTCAAAAACTAATAAAAAACCTTAGATCCAATGGTCAAGATTTTTCCACGGAAAAGTGTTTTTGTTGCTTATCAATTTTTTAATTTTTTTGGTTATACAAAAAAAACATTCCCAAAATAGTAAGGAGGGGGTTTTTTGCTCCTTGACCAAAAAAATTAGAAATTCAAAAACTAACATTAAACCATAGATCCCCTAGATTTAATGGTCAAGATTTTGCCACATATAGATATTTTTGTTACATATCAAATTTTTTATTTTTTTGGTTATATCAAAAACTTTCCCAAAATAGTAAGGAGGCGGTTTTTTGCTCGATGACATAATAAATTGAAAATTCAATAATTGACAAGAAAACCTAGATCAAATTGTCAAGATTTTACCACATATAGATGTTTTACTTATAAATTTTCCAATTTTTTTTGTTATACCAATGTTTCCCAAAATAGTAAGGGTTTTCGTTCGATGAAAAAATAAATTGGAAATTCAAAAACTAATTAAAAAACCTTAGATCTAATGGTTAAGATTTTTCCACGGAAAAGTGTTTTTGTTGCTAATCAATTTTTTAATTTTTTTGGTTATACAAAAGAACTTTCGCAAAATAGTAAGAGGGGGTTTTTTTGTTCGACGACCAAAAAAATTAGAAATTCACAAACTAACAATAAACCATACGTCTCATGGTTAAGATTTTGCCACACATAGATATTTTTGTTACATATCAAATTTTTAATTTTTTTGGTTAGATCAAAAACTTTCCCAAAATCGTAAGGAGACGGTTTTTTGCTCGATGACCTAGTAAATTGAAAATTCAATAACTAACAAAAAAACCTAGATCTAATTGTCAAGATTTTGCCACAAAGAGATGTTTTACTGATAAAATTTTCCAATTTTTTTTGTTGTACAAAAGTTTCTAAAAATAGTAAGGGGGTTTTTTGTTGGATGACAAAATAAATTGGAAGTTAAAAAAACTAACTAAAAACCTTAGATCTTATGGTCTAGATTTTGCCACGGAGAGATGTTTTTGATATTTATCAAATTTTCAAATTTTTTGGATTATATAAAAAGTTTCCCAAAATATTAATGGGGACTTTTTGCTCGATAACCAAAAAGTGTTTTTGTTGCTTATCAATTTTTTAATTTTTTTGGTTATACAAAAAACTTTCCCAAAATAGTAAGGAGGGGTTTTTTTGCTCATTGACCAAAAAAAAATTAGAAATTCAAAAACTAACATTAAACCATAGATCTGATGGTCAAGATTTTTCCACACATATATATATCTTTGTTACATATCAAAATTTTCAAATTTTTTGGTTATCTAAAAAACTTTCCCAACATAGTAAGGAGATGGTTTTTTGCTCGATGACATAATAAATTGAAAATTCAATAACTAACAAGAAAAACTAGATCTAATTGTCAAGATTTTGCCTCATATAGATGTTTTACTTATAAATTTTTCCAATTTTTTTATTTATACCAAAGTTTCCCAAAATAGTAAGGGGATTTTTTGTTCGATGACAAAATAAATTGGAAATTCAAAAACTAATTAAAAAACCTTAGATCTAATGGTCAAGATTTTTCCACGGAAAAGTGTTTTTGTTGCTTATCATTTTTTTAATTTTTTTTGTTATACAAAAAAACTTTCCCAAAATAGTAAGGGTGATTTTTTGCTCGATGACCAAAAGAATTAAAAATTCAAAAACTTACAATAAACCATAGATCGAATATTCAAGATTTTTCCACACATAGATATTTTTGTTACATATCAAAATTTTCAATTTTTTTGGTTATATCAAAAACTTTCCCAAAATAGTAAGGAGTTGGTTTTTTGCTCGATGACATAATAAATTGAAAATTCAATAACTGACAAGAAAACCAAGATCTAATTGTAAATATTTTGCCACATATAGATGTTTACTCATAAAATTTTCCAATTTTTCTGGTTATACAAAAGTTTCCCTTAATTGTAAGAGGATTTTTCGTTCGATAACAAAATAAATTGGAAATTCAAAAACTAATAAAAAACCTTAGATCTAATGGTCAAGATTTTTCCACGTAAAAGTGTTTTTGTTGCTTATCAATTTTTTAATTTTTTTGGTTATACAAAAAAAACTTTCCCAAAATAGAAAAGGGGGGTTTTTTTGCTCGATGACCAAAAAAATTAGAAATTCAAAAACTAACATTAAACCATAGATCTCCTAGATCTAATTGCCAAGATTTTTCCACACATATATCTTTGTTACATATCAAAATCTTCAATTTTTTGGGTTATATAAAAAACTTTCCCAAAATAGTAAGGAGACGGTTTTTTGCTCGATGACATAATAAATTGAAAAATTCAAAAACTAACAAGAAAACCTAGATCTAATTGTCAATATTTTGCCACATATAGATGTTTTACTTATAAAATTTTCTAATTTTTTTGGTTATACCAAAGTTTCTCAAAATAGTAAGGGGATTTTTCGTTCGATGCCAAAATAAATTGAAAATTCAAAAACTAATTAAAAAACCTTATATCTAATGGTCAAGATTTTTCCACGGAAAAGTTTTTTTGTTGCTTATCAATTTTTTAATTTTTTTGGTTATACAAAAAAACTTTCCCAAAATAGTAAGGGGGGGGGTTTTTTGCTCGATTACCAAAAAAATTAAAAATTCAAAAACTAACAATAAACCATAGATCTAATGGTCAAGAATTTTCTACACATAGATATTTTTGCTACATATCAAAATTTTCAATATTTTTTGTTATATCATAAACTTTCCCAAAATAGTAAGGAGTTGGTTTTTTGCTCGATGACATAATTAATTGAAAATTCAATAACTGACAAGAAAACAAAGATCTAATTGTAAAGATTTTGCCACATATATATGCTTACTCATAAAATTTTCCAATTTTTTTGGTTATACAAAAGTTTCCCAAAATAGTAAGAGCATTATTCGTTCGATGACAAAATAAATTGGAAATTCAAAAACTAATAAAAAACCTTAGATCTAATGGTTAAGATTTTTCCACGGAAAAGTGTTTTTGTTGTTTATCAATTTTTTATTTTTTTGGTTATACAAAAAACTTTCCCAAAATAGTAAGGGGGGTTTTTTGATCGATGACCAAAAAAATTAGAAATTCAAAAACTAACAATAAACCATAGATCTAATGGTCAAGATTTTGCCACACATAGATATTTTTGTTACATATCAAATTTTCCAATTGTTTTGGTTATATCAAAAACTTTCCCAAAATAGTAAGGAGACGATTTTTTGCTCGATGACATAATAAATTGAAAATTCAATAACTGACAAGAAAACCTAGATCTAACTGTCAAGATTTTGCCACATACAGATGTTTTACTTATAAAATTAATTTTTCAATTTTTTTGGTTATACCAAAGTTTCCCAAAATAGTAAGGGGATTTTTCGTTCGATGACAAAATAAATTGGAAATTCAAAAACTAATAAAAAACTTTAGATCTAATGGTCAAGATTTTTCCTCGGAAAAGTGTTTTTGTTGCTTATCAATTTTATTAGTTTTGGATAACGGTAGATATCATATATAATAAAATGAATAATCCTTAAATTGGTTGCAAGATGTTTTTAAATAATTAAATGCCATATTCCAGGTGAAGATTATGATATTCATCTACAGATGTATGTATGTCACTACAACAAAACTCTTAGTTAATGTCATTTATTTTTAAACTTAGCATCATTTTTTAAGTGATACTAGAATTAAAAATGACACTAAATCATCTGACACTACAAAATAAATGACGTTAACTAAGAGTTTTGTTGTAGTGATGTTTTTATTGTCATTTATTTTTAAACTTAGCATCATTTTTTAAGTGATACTAGAATTAAAAATGACACTAAATCATCTGACACTACAAAATAAATGACGTTAACTAAGAGTTTTGTTGTAGTGATGTTTTTATTGTCATTTGTTTTTAAACTTAGCATCATTTTTTAAGTGATACTAGAATTAAAAATGACACTAAATCATCTGACACTACAAAATAAATGACTTTAACTAAGAGTTTTGTTGTAGTGTGTATGTATAGATGGATTTGTATGTATGTATGTATAGCTGGATTTAGTTAGTAGTCTTTCATCACTGACCTTCTAAAGTTTAGGCCAGTTATTACGCGAGAAATTACTTAAAAATTTATAGATTTCGACCAATTACCATTAAAGAATGGTGAAGCTCACATGGCACAATTCAGGTTGCTATATGCTTAAATATTTAAACATCGACACAATATAGTTCTTTGTAGCTATATTCTTCAAAACAAGCTCAATATAAACAAAAACTTCGCATCTATTATCCTGAGTTCGAACCCAAATAATGACACAAGATACTAGCACAAACCACTAAGCTATAAATCTTAGTCACGTTTTAATTATTAATTAGCATTTTTATAAATCAATATATATCAACCTACATTGATCGTTTGTTTAAGTTTTTATATTTTAGTCGTAGTCTTTGTTTTAAGCTATTATTGAAAGATGCTTTTTAATTGTTGAATATCGTGTTCCACATCAAGATTATGTTATTTAACCAGACAGATGTATGTTTAGCTGGATTAATCATGAAAGGGTGTATAAATATTGACACCGTCTAGTTCTCTTCCCTATATCCTTCAAAACAAGCTCAACAATGTCTGGACGCAAGTAATTTCTTCATCTCTCATACCCTTTTATGCTCACAATACTAGACATACATAAAGAGTATATGAACACTTAATGATTTGTTGGTTCTTTGCAGATTAGATGGTAAGATTGCAATTATAACGGGCGGAGCAAGCGGGATTGGAGCCGAATCCGCCAGGTTGTTTACCGAGCATGGCGCTCGAGTTGTTATCGTGGACGTGCAAGACGAGCTCGGTCAAAACGTTGTGGTTTCGATAGGAGAAGACAAGGCGAGTTACTATCATTGTGATGTGAGAAACGAGACGGAAGTTGAAAATGCGGTTAAGTATACCGTCGAAAAATATGGGAAGCTTGATGTTTTGTTTAGTAACGCGGGTGTTGTAGAGCCCGTCACGAGCATCCTTGACTTAAACCTCGATGAGTTCGACCGAACGCTGGCTATTAATATCCGCGGCTCGGCAGCTTTCATCAAGCATGCGGCACGGGTAATGGTGGAGAAAGCCACACGCGGCTCCATCGTTTGCACGACCAGCATCGCGGCTGAGGTCTCGGGGAAGGCGCCCGCCGGGTAAAACTACGATTTTTGTTTTAAAATTGATTATCTATTAATTTCTAAGTGATAGTTATACGACTTGGCTACATTAACTGGCAAAATGATATCGATATCATGATTCAGATTCAGATTCAGATTCAGGTCTTTGTCGCTAAGATTCAAAAAACTATTTATTCTTTATTTAAGTATTAGATTTATTATAACAGCTACACCGCGTCGAAGCATGGCTTAAAGGGATTGATAAAATCGGCTTCTGGTGGATTGGGAAAATTTGGTATAAGAGTAAACGGTGTTGCTCCGTTTGTGGTTGCAACGCCGTTAGCATGTAGTGGTTTCGATTTGGGGCCAAGCATGGTGGAGGAGGCCGCGATAGAGATGGCGAACCTAAAAGGTATTGTGTTGAAAGCTCATCATGTGGCAGAAGCTGTTTTGTTTTTAGCGTCTGATGAGGCGGCATACATTAGTGGACAGAACCTGGCCATTGACGGTGGTTTCACGGTGGTTAAGTAGCTGGCTACAACAACTTGGCCACAAAGATTCCATGATGAATTATTTTAAAATTTAGTGGCTAAAAAGTTGACTAAATTGGGAAGTTTCTGCATTGAGTTGTAATTTTCTTGATCTGTGGATGTTTGTATTTTATATGGAATATTAATTATATTTTTATTCCATGGGTAATTAAGCTGATTATGTCAACTCTTGGTTTTGATTCTTGTTACTATGAACGATTATCAAAGTGATTTAGTTATTGATATCATGTTCTTTAGCAAGACCCCCTACTTCTTCTTTTATTCGTTAACAATATATAATATGTATTTCGCTGAGCTCTTATTTTTTGTTGGATTCGAATGCAGTTAGTGACATAATAATGACATTAACACAAATTAATAGGCTACAAGTACTAGTCTATCAAAATTCTCAAGTGTACTTGTACCAACAGGGACCATTATGTTTTTAGTTATAAATGGAAGGTACTCCATTATTGGATATCAAATTCAGGATTATGATATTCATCCAGAAGTATATACGTATGTGATCGCTTGCACCAATTCAAATGAGAAAAAACAAAAAGATTGAGGAAGACAAAAGGTAAAGAGACCATTTAATTAACAATCGTGTAGCTAGTAAGCAATTACGTATATGTAGTAGATTTTAAATAGAATATAAATTTAACCCCAAAAAACTGGGATTATAAAGATAGTAACAAGTGTAATTATTACGGTGCGTATAATTCAGACGGTCAAAACAATTCTTGAGCCATTAAAAAAAGTGAAACTCATGCACATGGCACGATAGAGACGACTTTTTCACAATACATAACAATCTAATAAGTTGTATATACACATGTATAAATATCGACACAATGTAACTCTTGTATCTATAACCTTTTAAAAGAAGCTCAACAATGTCTGGACGCAGGTAATTTCTCTAACTCTCATATCATTTTCATGTCATTTTTATACGGATGTTCATAAATGTATAATTTGTCGGTTCATAATTTGTAGATTGGAAGGTAAAATCGTAATTATAACCGGCGGAGCAAGCGGGATTGGAGCTGAATCCGTAAGGCTATTTACCGAACATGGTGCTCGAGTCGTTATCGTTGACGTACAAGACGAGCTAGGTCAAAACGTTGCGGTTTCGGTTGGAGAAGACAAGGCGAGTTACTATCATTGCGATGTCACAAACGAGAAAGAAGTTGAAAACGCGGTTAAGTATACCGTCGAAAAATACGGAAAGCTTGACGTTTTGTTTAGTAATGCCGGCGTTATAGAGCCGTTTGGGAGCATCCTCGACTTAAACCTCGAGGAATTAGACCGAACAATCGCCATTAACCTCCGTGGTGCCGCAGCTTTCATCAAGCATGCGGCTCGTGTTATGGTTGAGAAAGGCACCCGCGGATCCATCGTTTGCACCACTAGCGTCGCGGCTGAGATCTCTGGGACAGCACCACACGGGTAAATTTACATCAAAATTAATTAACTATAAACCATACTAGATGGTGTCTAAAATGATAAGTATTTTGAAACAGAGAGAATAGTTATTTATCGCTAAAATTCGATAAAAATGAATTTATTAACTCGATGTGAGATTTGTAACAGCTATACGGCGTCGAAGCATGGACTCTTGGGTTTGATTAAAACAGCCTCGGGTGGATTGGGCCAATACGGGATAAGAGTTAACGGCGTTGCACCATTTGGGGTCGCAACGCCGTTAGTTTGCAACGGTTTCAATATGGACCCAAGCGTGGTGGAGGAGAGCACATCAGCATCGGCAAATCTGAAAGGCATTGTGTTGAAAGCTCGTCATGTGGCAGAAGCTGCTTTGTTCTTAGCATCCGATGAGTCGGCTTATGTTAGTGGGCAGAACCTTGCCGTTGACGGCGGTTATACGGTGGTTAAGCCGTAGCTACAACAAGTTGGCCACAAAGATCCCATGATGAATTATTTTAAAAATTTTATTGATTGGGTCAAAAGTTGACTTGATTGTAAAACACATGGGGATTGGGAAGTTTAACAAGTTGCAATTTTCCTTGAAATGTGGGATGTTGTATTTTTATATGGTAACATCCATTTATCGAACCAATTGCACATCTCGAGGCTAATAATAATCTAAACACCTCAAAAGAAAACTACACAAAATACAAATATGTTTGGCATTTGGCAACATTATGGATTAGTCTAAATCATACATAATTTATAAGATCTTTTTGTTTTCTGTGTTTTCTTTGCATTTGTAACTTAAATACTAATTTAGGCTCCCGCACTTTCATGAATAAGCTAAGGAATTTGATTAGTACCTTATGTTTGTCTTTGTTTGTTATAATATGAAGCTTTTATCTTTTGAGATCATTACATTCGTTGGATTTTCTCGGCTTCTTGTAACTTTGATTTATTCCCTGTTATAAGAGGTTACACTATTAAATTTTTTACAACAAAATTTGTAACTTTGATTTATTCCCTGTTATTAGAGGTAACACTATTAAATTTTTGAAAACAAAATTTTTTTGATGTCAATAATAATATTATACACTAGTTATACACTAAGTTGGGTTTGAATTCAGGCAATGACACAGCGACGGGACTAACACAATTGTTAGACTACAAGATATGGTCTAAAAAGATTAAAACTTCATAGTTTGGTTTCATGTTCCTTATAAATTTCTTAATTAAATTGATAGTGAAGTTTAAATTAGTTTTAATCAATGGGTAAACTAGTTTAAATTTGTTATCCATCAATTAAAAACTTCTTAATTAATTTGATAGTGAAGTTTTAATTTAATTCAGATTCTTGGAATCAAACAACTAAGATATGACGACAGAAAGTCAAAAGAGTCAGTACATCATACAACTAAGTAGTGTATACTGTATATATATCTAAGATGTCATTTAATATATTTATAAATATTATTTAGATATTCTTTCATTTGTGATAAATTTTTAAGAGTATTTTTTGCAAATTTAGTTACACATAAAAATAAGTGATAAAAAGCTAATATTGTTGTTAACATGTTTAATAACTATCTTAAATTCTTAATCAATGGGTAACAAATTTAAATTAGTATCTCAACCTTGATTTATACAAAACATAATATTATTTTATTAAAAAAATACTCAGTGAGGGTGTATCTAAACTAAAGGAGATGCTCTAAAATGGGATACATAGTCAATGTTGGATGACGGATTTACTTGTAGAAAACTACATAGAAATTAATAATATAACCAACAAATGACATACAATATTTTCATAGTCAATATTGGATGGCTGATTTTCTTGAGCACCAAAGTAGTCAAGTGTATATATGTAGTTGTCTTGTCTCGACTTGTTATCTACACTAAAATTACTCAGCAATGTCAGGACTCAGGTTAATTAATTCTCTAAAACATCAATAAATATATGTTTACATAATGACATTTCTATATAACTATTCATTTATGTTTTTAATATATATATCAGATTGGATGGCAAGATTGCAATCATAACAGGTGGAGCTAGTGGAATTGGAGCCGAAGCCGCTAGGCTATTTACGGACCATGGAGCTAAGGTTGTG
Source organism: Odontarrhena argentea (assembly GCA_900406245.1). Classification (NCBI taxonomy): domain Eukaryota; kingdom Viridiplantae; phylum Streptophyta; class Magnoliopsida; order Brassicales; family Brassicaceae; genus Odontarrhena; species Odontarrhena argentea. The sequence goes on along the minus strand of OVAF01001913.1, from coordinate 3,889 downwards.
ATCGTTGACTTACAAGAAGAGCTTGGCCAAAACGTCGCCGTTTCGATCGGGGAAGACAAAGCAAGTTTTTACCGTTGCGATGTAACAAACGAGAGGGAAGTCGAAAACGCCGTTAAGTTTACCGTCGAAAAACATGGTAAGCTAGACGTTTTGTATAGTAACGCAGGGGTTATGGAGATGCCCGGAAGCTTTCTTGATTTGGACCTTGAAAAGTTTGACCGAACCATGTCGGTCAACGTCCGCGGCACGGCTGCCTTTATCAAACACGCGGCGCGTGCCATGGTGGAGAAAGGCACGCACGGGTCCATAGTATGTACTACTAGTATTGCCGCGGAGATTGGTGGTCAGGGTCCTCACGCATATACTGCGTCCAAGCATGCGCTTCTCGGGCTGATCAAATCCGCCTGTGGCGGGCTAGGGAAGTACGGGATTAGAGTAAATGGTGTTGGGCCTTACGTGGTGGCCACGGCAATGAATAGCCGCGACGAAGAATCGGTCAGGATGATGGAGGATTATGGTGCCGATAAAGGAATTCTCAAGGGTGTTGTGCTTAAGGCTAGTCATGTTGCTCAAGCGGCTTTGTTTTTGGCTTCCGATGATTCGGCTTACGTTAGTGGCCAGAATCTGGCCGTTGACGGTGGTTTTAGTGTCGTTAAACCCGTGTGAAATAACTGTGTAGAGTAATAATGTGCGGACCGGTTGATGATATAGAGTGTTACTAATAATGGAATAATATATGGTCACTTAATTACGTAACCCATTACGTGTGTACTATGGACTTTGAGTAAGAATTGCGTTTTTTATAATTTTTTACTAAATTAATTATTATTTAATTTGATATTTATGATCTTCTTGAATTCTAATATATTTTTTCTATAATTAACTGAAAGCTAAACAATGTTTTCCACCAATTATCAGAAAATACAGGTATAAATGACAGATTTTTTTTTTTTAACATATTGACAGATTTTTATTTTTTGTGTATTTATATATCTAAAAATCTTAGATTCCGGATAAAACTATAGATGCAATTTTACACGCATTAATGATTTTGAAAAACAAATAAAAATATCGATATGAAAACAAAATCTAGAGCCGACCAAAAAAAAAAGAAAACAAAAATCTAGAAAACTCCCAAAATTGAAGAGACTCGTGTCTAATATAAAGACCACAAACAAAGATTTCATTTTTTTTTTTTGGGTAATGATTTCATATTTTTGGCTTATATGTAAGTGTTTTTTTTTTTTTAGTCAACATATGTAAGTGTAAAGATAATAAATTACACTTACTACCAAAAAAAAAAGATAATAAATTACACTCGTCTCGACATTACATTTCCTTGTATATGATATGCTTCGAAATCCTCCCAACAATGTCAGGACTCAGGTAAATGCTTCATCTCTGATCACTACTCAATTATGCATATATTTACGAACTCATGTTCATTAAATTATTTTTCTTTTCATTAGATTGGATGGTAAAATCGCAATCATAACAGGTGGAGCAAGTGGAATTGGAGCCGAATCCGCTAGGTTGTTTACGGACCATGGAGCTAAAGTGGTCATAGTCGACATTCAAGAAGAGCTAGGCCAAAACGTCGTCATTTCAATCGGGGAGGACAAAGCAAGTTACTACCAATGCGATGTTACAAACGAAAAGGAAGTCGAAAACGCAGTTAAATTCACTATCGAAAAATACGGGAGGCTAGACATTATGTTCAGTAACGCGGGCATAATGGATACACGGGGAAGTATCCTCGACTTGAATCTTGAACAATTTGACCGCATAATGGCGGTCAATGCCCGTGGCACGGCTGCCTGTATCAAACACGCAGCACGTGCCATGGTGGAGAAAGGCACACGCGGGTCAATCGTATGTACGACCAGCGTGTTGTCCGAGTTGGGTGGTCGAAGAGGACTTCATGGATACACGGCGTCTAAACACGGAATCCTCGGCCTGATTAGAACAGCTTGTGGCGATTTGGGGAAATATGGGATTAGAGTAAACGGTGTAGCACCCTACGCGGTAGCTACGCCGTTGACTACTTCGGATGAGGAGACAGCGAAGCAGATGGAGGATTTGTTTGCCGATAAGGGGATTCTCAAAGGTGTGGTGCTTAAAGCTAGTCACGTGGCACAAACAGCTCTGTTTTTGGCTTCTGATGATTCCGTTTATATTAGTGGTCAGAATTTGGCGGTCGATGGTGGTTTTAGTGTTTGTCTTTAAGCCAATGTGAGATGACTACAGTAACAAAAGATCTTAAATAAATGAATAAAATGGTACGAACAAATAATGTATTTGAACTATGAAAGTTCCAAAAATTTAGTTTATAATTTTTTTAATGTCTAAACTCAGCTATAAATAATATTATTTTTATGACGTAAATAGAAAAATTCTTTTTTTTTTTGGGAACATCTATTGTTGTTAATATTTAATAGTCACAATTATAAATTATAACGAAAGTACGTAAAACAATAAAACATAATATTAAAAAAAAATAAGAAAACAACCTAAATAAACTTAGCGATACTCTTAGGAGAAAAGATTTACTCACTTTACAATTTGCATTCTAAATAATGCAATCTTCATCTTCCAAATAATACAATTTGCATTCCAATTTGCATTACAATAGTTACGCACATAACTATTATAAACACCATATTTTATTATATAACAATGACCAAATCCCAATTTAGATCTATAGATATTTTTTAAAATCAATAGTGACTTCTGTATTAAATATGTCAAACGGTCAATTTACAAGATTACCAAACGGTCAATTTACAATACCATTTATAATTGTGTCAATTTACAAGATTACCAAACGGTCAAATTAAACAGCTACCATGCAAATAATCAACTCCTTGCCAACTGACAAATAAATTTTCACCATCATTCAAACATGGCATTGATTGTTTACCGGTACGTTCTCATCTGCTTCGGTATAGTATTGGCTGCAATAGTTGCGTCCTTGTGGCAGCTAGTGCATAGAAAAGGAAGTTACATATATAGAGATGGAAGATATATCAGCTTTGATCGGAGAACATGTACTTCTCGCAAGTGGGATATAACATGAATTTTATGTTAGCATGCGCATGGAGTAATATTGGATCAGAGTTTAGATACTGATTATTATTATTTCGTTCTTTTAATTACCAAGAGGTGCTATTTTTGGACTCGAGGTTTTTCCTCATTTGTGAGTGAACCACACCTAACCAGACTAAAAAAAGAATAAAGCAAAGGATAAAATGAGTTAATGAGTCTCCATCAAAGAATAATAACCTAGAGCAACAAAAGAGTTCACGAGTCTCCATTAGAAAAAAAAAAACCTAAAGGTTAGCAAACGCAGAACGCTTTGCAAAATTGCTTGATAGGTTATTATCATAAGTTGACAAGTTGTTGTATGGGCGGCCCTAAAAAGAGCCGGATGAAACATCGATTCTGGTCTTCAAATTTTAACAAGACAATATGTAGATAAATGAAGAGAAAAGAAAAGTATACATCGATTATTAGATCTTAAACCGAATCAAACTCAAGGCCGGTCATGGTTGTTGAGTTTGATTTTAAATATTATTTTCTCTCGGCTCAATTTTTATATTTTTGTAGAATTTGCGATGAGTCTCTTCATTGCTGATACTCTGAGTTTAGTTGCTTGTGGTTTGTTGGTTTTGTGTTTATATGAGTAGAGCTTGGTCGTGTTGTGTAGCCATTAGCCCTGGACATTCGGATATTCGGTTCGGTTCTGGACGGTATTTCGGGTTTCGGATATTTCGGGTTTAGAGAAATGAGCCCCAATCGAATATATTTGAATTTCGGTTCGGGTTCGGGCGGATAATTTCGGGTTTCGGGCGGGTTCGGGTATTAGCTCGGAGAACCGAAAATAACCGAA
>OVAF01001912.1:0-18574 GCA_900406245.1 Odontarrhena argentea | reverse complement strand
GGTTTAGGGTTTAGGGTTTATGGTATACTTCTTAGGGTTTAGGGTGTACTCTTTTAGGGTTTAGGGTTTAGGGTTTATGGTATACTCCTTAGGGTTTAGGGTTTACTCCTCTAGGGTTTAGGGTTTAGGGTCCACGCCATAGGGTTTACTATTACACTCTTAGAGTTTAGTGTTTAGTATTTAGTATTTAGTGTTTATGGTTGAATACAAAATCTTTAGGGTTTAATTTTTAGGGTTTAGGGTTTACTATAAAATATTTAGGGTTTAGGGTTTACTATAAAACACTTAGGGTTTAGTGTTAAAACTCACATAAATCTCATGGCTATGTAATAGAATTCAGTGTCTACGTAGACACCTATAAATCTTATGGCCATGTTAAGAGAATTGTACTGCTATGTAGGTAAGTAGGTTCCTGTACACTCTGCTACGTAGGTAATAGGTTCTGCACTCTCAAATGGCAATTTTTTTCAAAGAGAAGGTAATTTTGGTGCAAAGAGGAGGGTATTTTGGTTATTTGATATGGGTCCATGGTTATTCCTTATAGTTTCATCAATACATGGTTATTCATCAAATTAAAACATCAAACATTGTCATCTCATAATATTACCCATACCAAAATGCATACCAAAAAAAAAAAACATTTGAATTTGGAAAAGAGGAAATGCACATATTCTGAGACGGAACAGGATGAGAATTATCTTGCGTCATCTTTTGTCTCTGAATTCTCTCAGAACAGACTCTTGTCTTGTTCATTATCATACGAAATCACTTAAATCCAACCATACCTTGAAACATTATCTCGAATCAGGCGAACCAATCAAAGCTCTCTTAAATTTCCGACATCGATTCAGAGAAAGTCCTAGTTTCATCGACAGTTTCTCTGTTTTGTTTGCCATCAAAGCCTCTTCATCAGCTCTTAAAGCTTCTTCCTTTGACGGTAGACAGATCCACGCTCTGGTGAGAAAACTTGGGTTCAACACCATAATTCAAATACAAACATCACTTCTTCGTTTCTATTCTGCTTGGGGTAATCTCAATGATGCACGCCAAGTGTTCGATGAAACGTCTGAGAAACAGAACCTTGTCTTGTGGACGGCGATGATTTCAGCTTACGCTGACAATGAGAAAGCTGTGGAAGCTATTGAGCTTTTTAAACAAATGGAAGCGGAAAAGATCGAACTTGATCAAGTCATTTTGAGTGTGGCTTTATCAGTTTGTGCTGATCTCGGGGCGTTGGAGATGGGAGAACGGATTTATTCGCGTGGTGTTAAGAGGAAACGAAGCTTTGCTATGGATTTAACTCTGACAAACTCACTTCTTAACATGTATGTGAAATCAGGGGATATTGAGAGAGCGAGGAAACTCTTTGATGAAACATTGAGAAAAGATGTGACTACTTACACATCTATGATCTTCGGGTATGCTTTGAACGGTCAAGCTCAAGAATCTTTGGAACTTTTCAAGAAAATGAAAACTATTGATCAGAGCCAACAAGGTCCATCGGTAATCACTCCAAATGATGTTACTTTCATCGGAGTCTTGATGGCTTGTAGTCACGGTGGTTTGGTAGAAGAAGGAAAACGACATTTCCGGAGCATGATTGAGGATTACAATCTGAAACCTAGGGAAGCTCATTTCGGATGTATGGTCGATTTGTTTTGTCGTTCAGGTCTTTTAAAGGAAGCTCACAAGTTTATAAATCAGATGCCAGTTAAGCCAAACGCGGTGATATGGAGAACGTTGCTTGGCGCTTGCAGTCTTCGCGGGAATCTTGACCTAGGGGAAGAAGTTCAGAGACGGATCTTTGAGTTAGATCATGAACATGTCGGAGATTATGTTGCATTGTCGAATATGTACGCTTCAAAAGGAATGTGGGATGAGAAATCGAAGATGAGAGATCGTGTGAGCAAGAGAAGAGTCCCTGGAAAAAGCTGGATTGAGATGGGAAGCATTATCACTGAGTTTGTTTCAGGCAATGATGATAATGATGAGAAGCTGATTAAGGGAGAGGTTAGTGAGGCTTTGAGGTGTTTAGTTGCTTGTATGACAAGTTTTGATTGTGTGGTGGATAATTTCAACTCCCATTATTGAGGTATAGTAAAAAGAAATTGTAATTATTACTTTCCAAGTGAATCTCAATGTTCTTGTTTTAAGTTGAACTAATAGACTTTGATCACCTTCATAAATTCTTCTTAATCCCAATGACCCTAAGCATATATGCCAAATACACATGTTATCCAGACAGAAGAACTCGATAAATAAAAACTGAAGTTGAATTGAACAGTGTGCAACACACAATTACCTCGGCTTCCTAAACCGGTGGACTAATACTGTAGTAAACAGTAAAGATTAGTACCGGTTTATTCACTGGGTTTAAAAGCCACCAACGCGCTGGTTCTCAACAATGGCTTCTTCGACACTAAGCGGCGGCGAAAGAAGCGAGATAGCTTTTTTTGATCTGGAGACGGCGGTTCCGGTCAAATCCGGCAACGATTTCGCCATTCTGGAGTTTGGAGCGATCTTGGTCTGTCCTAGGAAGCTAGTGAACCTTTATAGTTACTCCACTTTGGTCCGACCTGAGGATCTTTCTCTCATCTCCACGCTTTCCAAGCGAAAAAGTGGAATTACACGTGAGGCGGTTCTTTCTGCGCCAACGTTCTCTGAAATCTCCGATGAAGTCTACGAGATTCTCCATGGTAAAAGTTTCTTGTATTCTTTGTCTCTCTCTAAGACGAAACAAAAGTGTTGATTTTGGTGTGTGTGTTGTGTAGGACGAATTTGGGCGGGACATAACATAACGAAATTTGATTGTGTAAGAATAAAAGAAGCATTTGCAGAAATTGGTCAATACCCACCGGAGCCGAAAGCTACAATTGATACGTATCCATTGTTGACTCAGAAGTTTGGGAAGAGAGCTGGCGACATGAAGGTCTCTCTTTTCTTCTTTTCATCGTTAATCTCAAGCCTCAAGAGTTTCACCAGTAGTCCCTAAAGTTTTCTCATTTATTAACCAATGCAGATGGCATCACTTGCTACATACTTCGGGCTAGGGGATCAAACACACAGGTGAGCTTTTTAACGATTCACCAGTTGTTTCAGTATGGTGCTAAACGTATATATACAACACCAGGAGCTTAGATGATTGCCGGATGAATCTTGAAGTTGTTAAGCACTGTGCAACCGTCTTGTTTCTGGTAATGATTTATTCTCATTCTTTTGAGTATATGTTTAACACCCGTAACTTCAGGGATTAGAGGGTTCGAGATGTATCTCTTTTCTATGTACAGTTTGTAAAATTTGGGTCCATTGAAAAAAGTATTTGGTCTTTGCAGGAGTCCAGTGTTCCTCCTGATATTCAAACAGAAATCAGCTGGGTTTCCCCTAGGAGAAGTCCAAGAACACGCAGTAATGAGAAGAAGTCATTGCCTAATGGAGAAAGAGAAAACTCAGATTCTTTCTCCTCCAGTCCTAAAACTGATCCGAGTTTGGGATTCGTGGAGGCCACAACCGAAGAAAATCATCCCATCATTTCTTTTCTTACAGAATGCTCCGAAAGTGATACATCTTGTTCTGAATCAGATACATCTGATATAACTACTCTAATAAGTAAACTAGACATTGGCGCTCTTCAGACAGATATTGTAGACGAAGCAAAAGCTGTGATACAGCAGCCTGGATCAACCCCACTGTCCGATGCTCAAGATGAATCTTTTTTGGGCGTTGATGAAGTATCTGTTTCTAGCATTACCGTTAGTCTTGTCCCGTTCTATCGTGGGAGCCTGAGAATGAAGCTGTTTCATAATGACTCCCCTCTGCACCTCCGTTGCTATAGCTTGAAAGTTCGGTTTGGAATAAGTAAAAAATATGTGGATCATGTTGGTCGTCCAAGGTTGAGTTTTGTAGTCGATGTACCTCCAGAGTTATGCAAGGTCTTGGACGCATCCAATGATATTGCACGTAACTTATCAATTGACTCAGGCACAAACTCAGACTGGAGGCCTACCATGATGAGGAAAGAAGGCTTTGCTAACTTTCCCACAGCCAGACTGCAGTAAGTTTTGACTTCTTTCTAACCTGTAAATACGAAATCAAATCCACTGAGAATTCCCTAACGTCTGAATCTATTATGGTTGACAGAATAAGCTCGGAACCGAATGGAGATGATGCCAGATATGGAACCGAGGTATACCAGAAGGAAGAACATTTGGAAACCATTCAAAAGCTCGATTTCAGTAGCAAGGATTCTGAAAAGCTTGAGTCAGCATTACTTCCCGGTACCCTGGTTGATGCATTCTTCTCACTTGAGCCTTATGATTACATGCAAATGGCAGGGATACGTCTAGTAGCCAGGAAGTTGGTAATTCAACTGAAGAAATGATCCCACCAAGGAAGGATCATTCTTCTCTCTTCCTAGTCAGTCAGTTATTCACTTTGTCATTCCCATTTTGTAGATGCAAAGATAAAGGAAAATAGTGTCTGTTAGTTGGTGAGGAATCAGTAGCTACTAGAGAGGAAATTGTATGTGAAAGTAAGTTAGTATCTGAATGTCTTGTACCGATCTAAAGTTACAACAAACTCGTAATGTAATGTAGTAATGGTCACATTTCGATACCACAGTCAAATCAGGGATTCCCAAACTTTTTGTTCCGGAGGTAGCTGTTGGCAACAAGTTTAAGTATGAGAAACTTTAATGAGTAAACAAAAGTATGAAAATTTCCCCATATATTTGACTGAAGGAAGAACAAAGACATCTATGGAAAAAGAATTTCGCAGCTAAATAATTCTTGTCAACAACAACAAACAAAAAAAGCAGAAGAAACAGTAAAGAAGAACGCAAGTACAGGCAAACAAATTTGCTTTGCATTTGTGAGTGATATATATTTTACCTATACGTCTCCACAACCTCAAAAAAGCTGTGAATGTCCTCTTCTTGGTTTCCCCTAGCTCTGCGGTTTGGCTTCAACTTGCGTTCTGCGTATATCAAACTTGTCTACAAACTCCAACGGAGTGACTGTCTCATTTCTGATCCTCTTGATCTTGGGGCTCAACAATCCCCTATGGCCAAAACCATACAGCTTGAGCACTTGATTATCCGCAAAATTAAAAGCCCTCTCCATGCTCTTCAAGCACCTCTCGACTGCATAATCAGCATAGCTACCACAAGGTTTGCACCCAACGAAATGGGTAACAAACGGCCATCTCTCATCACCTAATCCCGGGTGATACTTCTCTACCATCTCCTCGTACCTATCAACCAAACCTTCCCAAAACCCGTGTAAATAGTACTGATTCTCCACAAACACTTTCTCCATCCATGTGTCTTTCTGAGATAGCAGGAGATAAATCAATGCCGACTGATCATCTGCCTCGAAAGCCGGTCTGCCTTTCAGATAAGCCGTCAAAACCTTCCCAGCCTCATCACGGATTGGCCCTTTAGGACCCATAGGCGCCCAAGCATCCAACAAATCCAGCGACCACTGACAATTCCTCAGCAGAAAACTACCCGTATTCAAAGCAATCCACGACTTCTGATCAAACAACAAATCGGGATAACCATGAATGACCAGATTATGCTTCTCATACCTAACCAACGGGATCTGAAACAGTATATCCGTAAACAAAGCATCACTATCCATCCACCAGATCCACTCAACTTCGGGATGAGACAACATCAACCTCCTAATCATTGGCAACTTAGCCCAATACCCAGCAAGCTCCTTATCCAAATGAGCCATATTATACACAATCTCAATCCCATGAAGCCTACAATAATCAATCTTATTCTTCACAGACTTCAACAGATAATGATCACCAATAGGATTATCACAAGGCTTAGGAGGAGACCCTGTTAAAAGCAAGATCCGAGCTTTGCCATTAACATTACTAGGAAACTCAGGATTCTGATTCAACCATACCTTACGTTGACTATCCCAATCCGAAATCTTAGGACCCAGAACATAAGTCGCATTAAGATTCATCTCTTCTTGTGGCTCATCTAAATCAGTGGGATCCGAATCAGATCGGATCTCAGCTAGAATCCGATTAGTCTCTTCGATAATATTCTGATTAACCGCATCAGCACTCGAGCTCCCGAGATTACCAACACCGATCGTACCTCGCAAGACAAGAATAGTAACAAAGCCACATAGAATCGTGATCTTGATGTTGTTAAAGGTCTTCTGCATCTGTCTACCACGAGGTAACAAACCACCACGACCACCACCTCTTCCTCCGCCGTTCGTCACCGTCGTCGTGGGAAGTACTCCTCCGCCACTACCGGAAGGTCTTTTATGCGCCGGTGACCCATCTTGACCCATTTTCTACTCTCCCACTCTCTCTCTGTTTAGATTTGGCTTTAAAGATTTGCGACCATCAAAATTGTGGGGTTTAAGTGAAGTTTTTGTAGTTACCAACGGATCTGAGAAAAAGTTCAGATCTTTAGCATGATTAGATAGGAGAGAGAGAGAGAGTGAACGAGAATTGTCGATCTGAAGAACCCTAAATTAAAAAAAAAAAAGGAAATGAAATTAAACCCAATAATGCGGAAACATTGTCATATTTTTAAAAAATAAATATACAATTGTCGGAGAAAATGCTTGGCTCGATCAGAAGAAGCAGAAGAAGGTGAGGAGAAACGCGTACAGCTCACTCACGCACACCGACAATTATATATTCTTTTTTAAATGGCAAATGGTGAACATGTCAATTAAGACCAATCACTCCGCACAGACCGCAAACCGCTGCCGTTTTACTCCGCCAGACCGTAACACCAAAGTTCAATCAAAACTAAAACCTTTCTACAACATAAATTTTCAAACACCAAGCTAAAACCGTTTTGTAACATTGATTTTATAATCTACTATATTTTATGAATTGATAGTTACTGTCAATGAATGATGTACTTTTCCCTAATACTTGTAATTTGTAAAAAAAAAAAAATTGTATTATTATTACAATACAAAACAGATTAGTTCACCGAATTAAATCCTAATTACAAAGTTATCTATGACAAAAAGTATTTAGAAGACTAAAAACATCACCACAGACATATCATTTTATTTGGAAAGCTCTCACATAGACCTTAGTTGTGGCTCATAGATTAGTCTCCTGAGACATTTTGCAAGACATCATTTGCCTAGCATGTGGCGCTGCGACGGAGACCATTTCTCACGCCCTCTATTTGATCAATAATAGAAAGAAACAAAGTATAATACCCCATATAATCTCGCCAAGTTTTCCCGTGGATCTTATGACAAATATGAAAAGAAAAAGAAAAATTGGTCTTCGAAAGGACATGTTTTGCCTCTCATTCCACACTGCATAAAACAATGGAGAAAACCGCAATTTGGCTGAATCTCAACAAGCATGGCGGCTTTTGGAAATACATCTCCTTCACCACCTCACTATATGTAACATACACGGCTCTTGGTTAAATTTCCGATCTAACTATGGGGCATCTTGTATTCTCAGAATAGTGAAGGTCAAAGTCTCTTCCACAATCGCCGAGCATACCCTCAAATACATTAACATTTGGAAGCGGAGCTCCTTGTCTAATTTGAACAACATATTGTTTAATTATAATGCATAAAAACAAGGTCATCTTTGAATCATCTTCTCATCACGCAGTGGAAACCATTAACCAACCCAGCTCGATCGTTTCCATGTCACGACATTATATTGTCGAAAATTAAGGCTCTTCGATGGTTGAAGTTTTCAAGCCCTTCACCTTTGTCTCTATTAGGCCCTTTTCGTGCATGTGTAAACTCTTGCGGCAACCTTGGGCATTCGGATATTCGGTTCACTCACTTTTTGAATGATTTTCATCCGCGTTAAAATAAAAAAAAAATTATCGAGATTCAAAGTAATGTAGACAGAACTGTCTATCATAGTCTAGTGAGTTGCAGAGAAAACGATTTATCATACATTTAACGCATATAGAACTCTTTTTCATAGATCCGTTTCATGTAGGTACAGTGAAATTATTAATCAACCGTATGAACAATATTTCGAACAACATCTTCATGTAAACTTTATGGAAGTAAATGTGGTAATATCACTAATCCAAACCAAGTGACTTGATCCGACCTATTCCAACCTCAAAAATCTAAATTATTTTGATTAAGGTTTTTTATTTAAACATAACAATTGATAGCAATTTGAAGTTGGGTATTTGGATGGATCATTGCATAACTAAAAAAACTCAAATATCTTACACAAACAATTATTATAATATGATATTAGTTGTCAACATATATGTAAAATTATCCAAACCAAAATAGTAATTAAAATATAATCTACATAATCACATCATAATCACATTTTAAAGGATATATTGTGACCATACCCTTCACCTAATCAGTCCTTAAGTAGTTTCCTTACTCATCACATACAGTACAATTTGTTTTCTTAATTCAATTTTGAGGACATATGAGCCATCATAGTTACAATTAACCAATTTTAAGTTGGTCTTACGTCATGCTTTATGTGAAGAATCACATTCATAATGCGTTGTACGGGGAGAACTCAATTAGAAATCGTTGTCCATTCAAAAACATTATCCAAAGTCATAAATAGTGTTTTTTTCATATTTTCTGATTTTGGAAGATTAACTGGTTTTATTAGTGATATGTTCTCTCGACTCTGTTTTCTAATTTTTGAAAAAATGTTTTTAAAATATATATACAAAACTTAAAAAGTTAAAATTACTCACCTTTATTTTTTTATTAGTATAAAAATCCGATATTCTTCTCAAAACTGTTAACTTCGCAAATTTTCGATTTTTTTACTTAAAATAATTTAGATTCGATTGCTGAGTTCGAATGCGAGTAAAAGTGACACCGTGTGTTTTTTTCCGTGGTTTAGCCTAAACGGCGTCGGATTTAGAAACCGGTGGCGGCGGAAACCTCGAAAGGCGCTTCAGAGTCACCATGTTTTACGACGCGTATCCCTTTTTTTTTTTTTTTTTGAAATTCGCGTATCCCTTCTCAGTTGATTTTCCCTGAAAACGACGTCGCTATTGCATTACAGTTTTGGATAATTTTATTAATCTCTTCTGATGAGCAAAAACTCTTTGAAGTCCAGACTTCAGAGATATATTTCTCTTGGATTTCTACGTGGTATGTTTTCCTTCTCTTTCACTTGTTTCTGTTTAATGATTTCTTGTGTCTCATCAAATTCGTTGCTTTTGGTATGTTCTGTGTCATATCTATGTGAGTTTGATACTAAATTTCATGTATGATTATCCATCTCTTTCTAATGTCTAAAAGTGGTTCTTGAATTTTGAAAGGTTGAGTGATTTCCTTTGTGGAAACAAAAAAAAGGAATCTTTTTTCCTCCACTCCTCCATTGTTATGTGGAAAATAGCTTCAAAATCAAACAAACAAGGCTTTAAACCAAAGGGAGAAGATGTTGTCACTAAACCGAGAAATGGAACTAAGGAAGAAAGATTGGAGTGTCCAATTTGCTGGGAATCATTCAACGTCGTTGAGAATGTGCCTTACGTCTTATGGTGTGGTCATACTGTCTGCAAGTATTGTCTCTTAGGGCTTCAACGTGCTCTTGTCATCAAGTTTTCAGCTTTACCTTTTCAGCTTCCCTTCTTTGTTACTTGTCCTTGGTGCAATTTGCTTTCTTTAAGGTTCGTTTGCAATGGAGCCATCAAGTTCCCGTCCAAGAACTATTACCTTTTGTGGATGGTTGAAAGCATGAATGGATGTAGATCCGGGACTCCCAATGACAACAAAACGGTTACTTCAGGGAACAAAAACATGAGAAAGAAGTGTGATGGTGGAGAGAGTAATACCGCCTCAGATGATGAACGGTCGCTGGACAATCACGGTTGGTGGAATGCTGTGACTAGAGGATACTTCAAAACTGGGAGACTTCATGACTCGGTATGTAAGTCGATGGCTCTTGTGACTCATTTGTTGGCTAAGTTTCCTTTGGTAGTCTTATTCCTGTTAATGGCATTATATGCAATTCCGGCGAGTGCTGCAGTTCTCGGGCTTTATTTCTTTGTCACATTTGCTTTGGCTGTCCCGTCGTTTCTTATTCTCTATTTTGCTTTCCCGAGCTTAAACTGGCTGATAAGAGAGATTGCAGCCTAAGTCATTGTATTGTCTACTTGTTCCTTTATGTTTCCTTGCTTCTAAGAAACATGAGAGAGTCTATAGAGCCAAAGTTGTTAACTCAATGAAGTCAAGAAGAAAAGAAGATCTTTATTTCAAAATGTGTCTCTGTACATAATGAACAATAATACTACCTTTCTCTTTCTCTATCTGACAACAGTGATATTCTGTGTACAAGAAGAATCAGAAACAATGAAATCGAAAAATGGGAAGAAAGAAGACTCTACTGTTATGTATGAATCTGAAAGAATATAAGATGGAAAGATTTCACATTTCTCTGTAACCTGGTGAAGATAAGCCATTGAAGAGCTCGGCTTTACCGGATATCTTAACCAACATGGCCAGAACCTCTTTCATGTTTGGTCTTGCCTGAGGATGATCCGCTGTACACTTCACGCCGACTTTTAGTAGCTCAGTCAACTCCTCAGCTCCGTTCCCTGGTTTTGTTCCCGAGAGGGTAAATGGTGAGCCTTTGGTCGTCATGTTACTTGTCATTACACGTCTTACCCATTCGACCAGACACTCTTCCCCTCCATCAACGGCTCTTCTGCCCGTTGCGAGTTCCATTGCCAATACTCCATAGCTGTAAACATCTCCTCTCGTGGTGGCTTGCCAAGTTTGTCCATACTCAGGAGCAACATACCCAATTGTGCCTGCAATCACTGTGCTCACATGGCTATCTCCTACATTTAAAAGCCTCGCTAGTCCGAAATCTGTCACTCTCGCATTCCCGTGTTTATCTAGAAGAACATTGCTTGCTTTCACATCTCTGTGAACGATGGAAGGGTAGCATTCGTGGTGCAAAAACACTAACGCCCGCGCTACATCTGTTGCTATATCGACGCGTTTCATCCATGGAAGTTTTGCTTTGTCTGTGATGAGCTCTTCTAAGCTCCCGCCTCCCATGTATTCGTGCACCAAGATTTTCTCTGATCCATCTAGGCACCATCCGTACAGCCTGACGAGGTTTGGATGTGCCCAATCACCAAATGCATTGGCGCTTAGAACTTCCATTTCAGCTCTGAACTCTTTCTCTGCTTCTGTGCCTTCCCTTTGTAGCTTTTTGACGGCAACTTCTCTTCCATCAGGCAATACGCCTCTGTAAACAGTTCCATATCCTCCCCTACCTACCACTCTCTCCTCAGAGAAGTTACTTGTTGCTTTCAGAATGTCAGCATATGTGAATGTTGATTTGTCTAAACGAATGACCTTGATTTTTCCTGACAGCCATGGCGATGATCCACCTGAACTTGGAGTCATGTCATGTCTTGTTTTCGACCCACCTAAGAGATCGATTTCCGCTTCCCTTGAACGCTTAACAACCACAAGTACAATACCTGATACCACCAAACAAGCGATAAATGCCAATGCAAGAGCTGAGGAAATCAAAACCAAAAGAAGAGTTCTTCGCCTTATTCCTAGATTTTGGTGGGAGATCGGAGTCGTGTTGTTCCCGGATTGGTTGAAGAAACTAGGAAATCTCAGCAGCGGATTTCCAAGAAAGGACTCTTTTTCAAAGGTTGCCAGTTGTCCTGTCGTCGGTATCACACCAGAAATGAAAGGGTTATATGAGATGTTGAACTTACTCAACTCAGCCAAGTCATTTAAACTCGTCGGGAAGTTTCCTGAGAAGTTGTTGTAAGACAGATCAAGATTCTGCAGGCACTTGAGATTTCCTATTTCTTCAGGAATCTGGCCTGAGAATCTGTTTCGGGTAACGTTGAGGAATGCAAGAGGCAATTGTCCTATCTCTGGAGGTAGTTTCCCTTCGAACTCATTGAACCCCAAATGAAGCATGCTCAACTTCTTCATCTGAGAGATTTCTGCAGGAACCTCACCTGAAAGATTATTTCCACTGAGCTGAAGATAGGCCGAAATATCAAGCGTCCGCAGCGTGGAACCAGCTGGGCAGACTGGAAAGAGACCTCTCCCTTTAAGAACATGGTCCCATAGGCTTCTGCAACTCTTTTTTGTAAGAATTGCATATACAAACATGAAAGGAGGGAACTCTGCTGGAATCCATCTTCTCATTGCCAAACATTCACCGGAACCAGCAATAATCTTGTCGTTGTTTTGCCGATTCACTTCAAACGTTTGAGAAGGATCACTACCCATTTTAGTCAATTCAGGATGCAATCTACCAGAGAGCTGGTTATTTGCCACGTTAAACCACAAGAGACTCCTGCAGTTTCCAAGCTCCCGAGGGATTTCTCCAGAGAGCGAATTATTTGCAAGCATTAGCCACAGAAGAGATGTCAATTTCCCAAATGAAGCTGGTATGGAACCTGTCAGTTTGTTAAAGGAGAGATCAAGTGCTTGAAGCCCCGGCATGTTCCCATACTCCTGTGGGATATTGCCACTGAAGTTATTATAAGCAAGAATCAAGAACTTCAAACTCTGGATCTCGGAGATTTCAGCTGGTAACTTCCCTGTAAAATTGTTGAAGCTTAGATCTAGCCTGGATAGATTAGGTAACTTGAGGATGTTGGAAGAGTGGATGCCTCCAACGTATGAGTTCCCATGCAGGACTAGATATTTCACTTGAGTGAATCTCCCAAATATTTCTTGTATATCTCCTCCAAAATTGTTTTGGCTCAAATCCAGAAACACCAAGTTGCTCAAGTTCAAGAGAGTTTCCGGTACATCCCGAGAAAATCCGTTCTTCCCCAAGTACAAACCTCTGAGAGAAGATATGGAGCCTATCTCGGCTGGAATATTCCCTGTGAAGTTGTTTCCCCAGAGATTCAAGACTCTGAGCTCCTGACAATTCGAAACTTGGCCTGGAAATTCCCCAGCAAAATCGTTCTGAGACAAGTCCAAAATTTGCAAATTGCAGTTCCCTCTGAACACTGAAGCTGAGATATTCCCGGAGAGATGATTCTCAGAAACTGAAAACTGCACCAGCCTCCCAAAACCAGCCCATATCTCTCCATTAAATTTGTTGGAGCTGAAGTCGACATACTTAAGATACCGACACCCATTAAAGACCTCATCGATTCTGCCAGTAAAATTGTTTGCGGACAGATTTGCAACAACCAAGCTGTTGCAGAACAACGGGAAGCTAGACTGAATATCACTCGCAATCCTATTCACCGATAAATCAAGAACCTCAAGATTTGATAGTCCGGGTAAGCTAAGCTCCCCATCAAGGATATTATGAGAAAGATTCAGATGCCTCAAGTTGTGACACCGACTCAAATCATCCGGGATCGACCCTTGGATAGTGTTCTTAGATAAATCGAGATACGTGAGCTCTGTCAAAGCCGAGAAGTTGCGGAAAAGAGCACCTGAAATGGTGGAATCAGTTAAATTGATCCCAGTGACTCTAGTTCCCTGAGGAGTACATATTATTCCTGGCCATTGACACACGTCTTGTTGCTTCTGGATATTCCATTCCGCGTATACTCCTCGATTCGTTGGGTTATTAGATTCAAGGTGAGATTTCAGGTTTAGTAACACTTGTTCATCATTCTCTAGAGACTCTCCAGCCACAGCTATGGCTGCCACAAAACAACAAAAAATCCATCAACCAATGTGCGTGAAACAGAGTAAAATTTGAAACTGCAACACACGCAAATGTCAAACCCAGAATTGCCAATACTCAAAACTTTATCACTCGGAATCATTTCAAATAACAACAAAATTTTCAAATAAAAACACGTCGAATTGGCACAGTAATTATAAACCCTAAACCCGTTTGAAGCAAAAACAGAACTGATACTCAACCACAGTATAATTCCCAGAGAACTACTCTCAAATGAAACATAAATTGATACAAAGGAGACGAAGCAACTTACCAGAGAGCAAAAGGAAGAGTAAGAAGAAAAGGAAGCAAAGTGAGTCAGAATCATCATCCGCCATGATCACACGCGTCAACATCGTCATCGTCTTCTTGTTGTTCCTCTATATCGTCTTCTGTGATGTTACTGGAGAAGAAGGTTGTGAAATTAAGGGGGAAGAAGATGAAGAAGAAGAATTTCATGGAAATTCATAGAAAGGGGATTAAGAGAGAAAAGGGGAAGTTGAAAAAAACAAACAGACCCGCTCGCACGTAGACCAAAACTTTGAACATCACATTTTCTTTTGGGTTGATTCGTCTCTCTTCTTTATTTAGACTTTTCCTTCCCTTCCCTCACAAGATTATTAACACTTAAAGTTGATTTTAATCATATTATGTTTGGTTTTGACCACAATCTACCGTATATATTACGTTACCATTTTTTACCTTTTTAAAATATATATAAGCAATTTCAGTATTTGTGTTTCTAATTTCTTTTTATTTGTTTTCTTTTCCTTTTATAAATTTTGCGAGTTTAAGGCATAGTTTGGTTCTTACTTTCTTCTAATTTCGAACCGGTCTTTAATAATACCACAAATCAATATCTTCTGATATTTTCAAATGCCGACTCGATCAAATTCACCTCGATTTCCTAATTACATAAGAATTATATTCATTTTACTGTATTCCAATTTTTATTTTTTTCTATTTCCTCTTAGATTATTATTTTTTTTTTTGGTGGCTAGAATTATATTATAATCATATATTTTATTACACATTTTTCTAAAATTATAATCTAATCATTTAATTTTCATCATGCATCACAGATCTAACCACATAACAAAAATCTCGATCTATATAAGATTTTTTATGAATAAAATTGAATTAATGATCTTAAAAATTTGATTTATAAGATGTCCAATTTTGTAGATTGGAAAAAAGATAGTAGTTTTTATTTGGTGTAATTATCAATCATGTAAAATTTGAAATGGTGAAAACAAACCTTAATTCTTAAAATTCTGTAATCGTTTTAGAACAAAGAATGATGTTTAATTTTATATTCCACTAAATCAGTGTCATATGACTAAGCACACCTTTGTTCTCCATTTTTTTTTTTTTGTGTGTGGTACATTAATTGGATATCATTAGCACATTTCCTTACTTTTGTACGGTACCATATGCGCACTCATAAAAACTCGTTCAAGTGGGAAATGTAAAATATTTAACGTTTGAACATAGTTATCGAATATTTGTGTGAGATTTGAAACAAAAATTAATCATGTGATTTGGTTGAAATTTTCATGAAATTAGATAAGGTGAGCAGTTAAGACATCTAACTTGACTGATTAAGACGAGTTTGACTTGGTGTCAGAGTGGGTAAAGTAATTAATTTTAGTTAAACAAATTTACACAAATAGTGTTATGCATTATTGAAAGCTAAAATTACGTTATAATTACATATGGTGAATATAAAAAGTACAGAACGTTGATAAGTTCGTTTAAATTACATCATCAAATTAAATATTCGCTTGTACATGTACTGTAAACAAATTTTAGACGACCAAAAGAGAAGAAATTTGTAACACTTTGAAACTTTCAGAAATAAGATATTTTTCTTAAACATGTTTAACAAAAATAAATTATGTAGAGGTTGGGTCCCATAAAATTCATATGGACGGCAGTAGTTGTCTTAATTAGTCATTTGACCAATGTTTTTGTTTAGCATTATTAATGATGAAATCTGATATTATCCCTTTTTGTTTCTGTTTTCTTTTAAGTTATTTATCCGCCATAAGTCAAATGCGTGTATTATTTTACCTTGATTAGTCTAAGTATTCGATAATTTAATTAGTATATAAACACTTTGGTGACAGACCATTGAGAATTTATTGAATTATAAAATTCAGAGGCTACTATTCTCTTCCAGAAAATAATATATATAAAAGTAATTTAATTTTTATGTTTCTTATTTCCAAAGTCCAGGATTTTGTAAAATGGATATTGATGGATTTAAAAATCCGAGTACATTACAATATATGTAGAATTTGTTGGTTTCAAAATTAAATAAGCTCAATTTGAAAATATATTTGGAAATCAAATAAAAGGAATTTAGAATTTAAAATAAAAATAATAATAAAAAATTATATATATATATATATAACCAAAACTTCAAATTTAGTGATGTGTGTATTCCTTTTCTTATGTGATAGACATAGCCGTTTCTAGAGTTCTAGATCACCAATGCGAAGAAAAATTAAAATACATCTAATTAAAAAAAAAAATCAAGATAACAACACCAACAACTTATATTATATATATATATATATATTTCAACACCACAACTTATTTTATAAATGATTTTTAATTTTCATTTATTTCAAACATAAAATTATTGTGTGTGATAGTTCAATCGATTAAAGTTTTTGAATTTACCAAACATATTTTGGTTCAAATTTTTTTTATAGATATTGTAGACACAAAATTATATTAAAAATTGAAAATAAAACATTTATGGAGGATTTTTACATTAGGAAAATCTGTTTTTTGTTTGGATCAAACAAAAATGATGTACTATATATATTTTTTAAGAAAGAAGTCCAATTTTTTTTACAAATGATTAATTAGAAAATAAAATAAAAGTGTTGAAGTTTAATGTTTTTGTGAGATGTTAATGTCATGATAACCAATACCAAGAAAAATTAAGGCTTCTAATGAATTTGAAAAAAAAAAATTGCCCTAGGCAAATGTTTCAAAATTTTATAAGTGGGCACGGCCCTGGTGATAGACCCAATTGGCTCGTCTGATTAGTCTCGGTAGGAATGCACTGATGCACTATAGAGTGAACTTCTCACAACTTCAACGAACACCATGAGCTCTCAGCAAGCTAGGATCAACGGACCATGAGATCCATGAGATTCGATGGGCCATCACACTGCATGTTCCGAGTTTGGAATGTCTTCCGACTAATATCAGAATTAGCTAGTTGGATCAACTATTACTAGATTACCAAGTAAATTGTCTGGGCATTTGGTCCAGATCTAAATTTCTCACACAAATGTGATTTTGTTTCTAGGAATGTTTGAACCCCGGGAGAACGTTAGAACACATTCCCCACGGCTTGTCTACTACCACTACCACTACCACTACCACTACCACTAGACCACATATGTGTGGGCACACACATATACATCAATTAATGATACTACATGCATTTGAGATGCTTTCATTACAATGAGGTTTTTTTGTTTGTAGTGTCAGATTCAATCATCAAGAATAAGTCGTTGGTACAAGTTTGACACACATTAATTAGAGTTAGGAAAATATGATTTGATCTCTTCAACTTTTGGACGTTCGCAGAAATTCACGAAGAGTGAGAAAAACCACATAAAAAATCTAGAGAGTTTGATGAAGAGTCGAAAAATGGGAGAGGAGAGGACAACAGTAACACCATGCCGAAAAAGAATAATCTAGGATGTATCAATATATTTTTAAAAAATTTACGTGACAACAAAAGAGAAAACAAAATATTTTTGAATCACCCCAAATTTGTTATAACTTTTCCATGCATAGGGTCAAATCTTTTTACTTAGTTAAGCAAAGAAGAATTCGAATATATTTGAATGAATTAGAAGTATGCGTTACATGAAAATATATAGGTTATATTTTGTCCGAGTTCTTGATACGAGAACTCAGGTTTCGTTTTGCGTTTTTCCCAGATTTTATGCACTCCGTAGACTAAAAATGTTTGTTCTCTTATCAATATATTCTTGGTGGTAAACCGAAATGAGGTCAAATAGTGGTGGTCCTATCCACATGGGAAAAAAAAAGAGTAATATGCAAAAATAGCACCTTTTGGCATCAAAATTAAATGTTTGACATATTACTTTTTTAATCAAAAAGTGGATTGGGGAGATGACAATCTACTCCACCATATTATTTGTTCAATAGCATCTCACTTTTGCATTTTTTGAAAAGTACTTTTTGTGTCAGATTTTATTTTATTTCATTGGGACCACATATTTTTGTCTGTTTCAAGCATCTGTTTCCACCAAATAGTCGACTATCAGATAAATGACTATTTCTACCTTTTTTTATTCCCACTTGAACTATATGTTTGCATCTATTTCTTACATCTGTTTCTATCAAAATAGACTGACTATGAAGTAGATTACTATCAATATATGTTGTAAAAATTAATAACATAGTAACATAATTGATAACAAGATAATATTATTGATTTTTACTACATCTATAGATAGTTTCTATCAAATAGTTGATAATTTAATAGATGACTATTTCTGTTTTTTAGTCATTTATTTTTTCTCCACTTGAACTACATGTTTTTGTCTATTTCCTACATTTTTTTTTATCAAAATAGATGGACTATAGATGACTGACTATATANTAATAACATAGTAAATATGTTATTAATTTTGTTACTATGTTATTGACTTTTACTACATATATAGATAATCATCTACTTCATAGTCATCTATTTTTATAGAAACAGATGTAATAAATAGACAAAAACATGTTGATCAAATGAGAAAAAAAAACAGAAATAGTCATTTATTTGATAGTTATCTATTCGATGAAAACAGATGCAGAAAATAGACAAAATGTGGTCCTAGTGAGAACCAAAAAATTGCTATGTTATTAATTATGTTAC
>OVAF01001911.1:0-10726 GCA_900406245.1 Odontarrhena argentea | reverse complement strand
GGTAGGATTGTGTGAGTTTTTCTTTGTGATTCTACTGTCTAAAGCTATAAGCTTGTTTTTTTTTTTTTCATCTGAATTTTCCATATCATATAAAAAACACCCTTTACAACCTGAACAATAAAACACAGAACAGGACACTTAAAAGAGCAAAGCCAAACCTGCTTTACAACATAAGCAAAACCTAAGAGCCACAAAGGCTACACTTAGAACAAAAAAAAGGAGGGATTAACAAGAAATGGGATACTCACTATGAATCACCCCTTGTAACCAAAAAGGACCTCCCCTCGCAACATAGGACTGAAACAAATCCATAGTTACCACGCTTCGTGCAATCATGGAAGCAGGCCTATTAGCCTTGCGAGAAACAACTTCCAATCTCCACGAGCCAAAAAATTGAAGTATGTGCAAGATTTCTAACGCCTCAAACTGGAAAGAAGGCCAAGCAGGAGGTCTAAGCACTGCTCCAAAACATTCTGCTTCTTGAGACGCAAAAACAATATTGTTGAGAATATTGTGATGTTTCATACTCTCCAGTGTCCACAAAATGCAATGAATCTTGAAGACTTGGGCAGAAAGCATCTCGGGAAAAGCTTTTCTACTGTGAAGTAGAACCTTCCCATTGTTATCTCTTACCAACCAAGCTCCCCCACCAAACTTCTTCTTCTGAGACCATTCCCCACCAATATTACATTTCAACCAACCTGGTTTTGGAGGAAACCAAGGCCTAATTTCTGAAAGGACCCCTTCTTCACTCACCAGATTAAGAGATTCCTCAATCTTTTGAGCTTCAAACCAGTCCATGGAGTCTTGTTTAATCTTCTACATTGTTCCCAAAGGACAGAAATTTTTTCCTTCAAAGAGAAACTTGTTTCTGTTTGTCCAGATAGTCCAAATCACCCAAGGGATGATTCTTCTTGCTTGAACATTAAGGCTCGAATCCTTAGTAAAATTTAACAAGTAGGACATGTTTTCAAGGACTGAATGTTCATTGTAATCTCCCTCAGGACCTGGAATGTCAGATAGAGCCAAAAGTTGTCTTGCCACAGTGCAACAAAACAGAACATGGTTAATTGACTCACCTTCATTACCACATCTTTGACACCTCCCATCTAATTTGACCCCTCTAACAGCAAGTTTATCTACTACTGGGATTGCTCCACTCAAAACCCTCCAAATAAAGTTCTTGATTTTCTGAGGCGCCTTGATATTCCATCCCTGCTCTTTCAAACAATTCACCGAGGGCAAAGCAGAAACCTCAGTGATCAACTTGGCATGTTTTCTTTGGAAGGCTAAACCATAAGCACTTTTAACCGTGAAAACACCACTCCTGGTTAGTTTCCAGATAAAAAAATCTGGTTTGGAAATCACCACTTTCTTAGCCTGGATCAGATCAATATCAGATTGAAAGAAAAGATCCTCTAAAACTTCCAGATTCCACCCTCTACTTCCTGGATCTAAGAGATCTTTAACCAGTAAATTCAAATCAACAAAGATGTTCTTCATTAAAGGAATTCTAGGCCTATCATCATCAATCCAGGGGTCACACCAAACACGAATAGTTTCCCCATTTCCAACACACTTAATCATACCTGCTTCCATCAAATCTCTGCCATGTAGAATACTCTTCCAGGCAAAAGAAGAACCAGAACCAATAGCAGCATTCAAAAACTCATTTTCTTCAAAATACCTGCTTTTAAGAAATCTTGCCACCAGACTTTCTGGATGTTGGAAAATTCTCCAAGCTTGTTTTGCTAGAAGGGCCTGATTAAAACTCTGGATATCTCTGAACCCCAGTCCACCTTGTTCCTTAGAGATACACATTTTTTCCCATCCCACCCAGTGAATTTTCTTCTTTTCTTCTACTGAATTCCACCAGAAATCACCCATGGCTCCAGAAAGGGATTGACACGTAGACTTTGGCAACTTAAAAGAGGACATGGCATGCACAGGCATAGCCATGGCCACTGCCTTAAGTAGAATCTCTTTACCCCCCATTGACAGAGCCTTAGCAAACCAACCAGAAATTCTATTCTTTAAACTTGTTCTCAAGAATTCCAACATCTGAATCTTTGATCCACTGAAACACTCAGGTAATCCCAAATACGTACCTGCTCCACCTTCAGCCTCAATCTCTAAAATGCATTTGATCTCAGCTTTGAGAGACTCAGCAACTTTGCTTCCAAAGGTAACTGAAGACTTAGAGGGGTTCACAACTTGACCAGTAGCATTCTCATAGACTTTTAGCAGTCTCTTTAGCTCTGACACCATCTGAGGCTTTGCTTGAACAATAAAGAGACTATCATCCGCAAAAAGGAGATGCTGGATTACAGGTCCTGAAACTGAGAATTGAATACCTTTTAATCTGCCTTCTTCTTCAGCTTTGTTGAACAGATGAGTGAGGCTTTCAGTACATAACACAAATAGAAAAGGAGAAAGGGGATCTCCCTGTCTTAAACCTCTCTGAGGCACAATCTTCCCTAAAGGTTGATCATTGATGAGAACAGAATATGTCACAGAAGAGACACAAATCATGATCCATTGAACCCATTTGGAATGGAACCCCATATCAAGCAGCAGACCTTGTAGAAAACTCCATTCCACCCTATCATATGCTTTTGACATATCAGATTTGATAGCTAAGAAATCCTTTGACACTATTGGATGAGTTCTCAGATTATGCACCACTTCATGAGCTATCAAAATATTGTCTGTGATGAGCCTATCAGAGACAAAAGCAGACTGACACTCAGAAATCAGCTTTGGCAGAAAAGGTTTCAATCGTTTCACCATGACCTTAGAGATGATCTTATACAGAACTGAGCACAAGCTTATAGGCCTGAGATCAGCCATGGAACAAGCATCAGGTTTTTTTGGAATCAGGCAAATATGAGTGAAATTCCATTCATGTGGAAGAAAACCCTCTGAGAAGAACTTTTTGATTTCTTGAGTCACCTTTTCTCCTATTATATTCCAATACCTCTGGAAGAAAAAACCAGTCATCCCATCCGGACCAGGGGCACTAGAAGGCTTAATAGCAAACACTGCTTCTTTAATTTCCTCAGAAGAAACTTCCTTGACCAGTTGATCATTCATTGCTATCGTGACTCTTGGTTCAAAACCATTGAGAATTTCCTCAAAACTGTTTGGATTTGAAGAAGAAAACAGGTTATTGAAATAAGAAGAAGCCACTTCTCCCATTGAACCCTCTGATTTCTGAGCTACTCCATTGACATCCAAAAGTTTATCAAAGGTTTTTTTTGATCTGGAATCTTTCACTGAAGCATGAAAGTACTTAGTATTCCCATCTCCTTCCTTCAGCCATTTTTCCCTGCTTTTTTGCTTCCAGTAAGATTCTTCTTCTCTAAAGGCCAAAACTAATTCTTTTTTTAACTGATGAATCTTCACAGTGCTAGGATTCCCATCTGATTGTTCTAATTCCAGGCTGTCTTTGAGCTGATTTATGGCATCCATTGAATTGAGATTGTTCACTTTCTTCCATTTGCTCAGAGCCTTCCTACAAAGCCTTAGTCTCACTGCCACTGAATCATTCCTTTCAGCCATATTACCATTCCACGCCTGAGTAATGCACTCTTCCACCAAGGGCTTTTGGAAGAGCCTTTTGTCAAATCTGAATTGTCCTTTATAAGAATCTTGAGAAGAAAGCATTCTGACCAGAACAGGTCTGTGATCAGACCCTCTTTTTTCCAAAAAAGACTCATTAGAAACTGGAAACATCTTCAACCAGGCTTCATTGCCAAAACACCTATCCAATTTGCATTGAATATACAAGTCACCTCTTTTTCCTCCCCAAGTAAAACCATTTCCAAAGCTAGGTAACTCCACCATTTTGCATCCTTGGATCAGATTGACAAAAGCTTCACAACGATCAGAACTTCTAGCAGGCCCTCCAATCTTCTCACCACCATGCAGCAAATCATTAAAATCACCAATCAAACACCAGCTTGAATTCCTCAGAACACCAATTCTCTGAATTCTTTCCCAAAGCAGAGGTCTAAACTTCATAATCGGGTCACCATAGATAAAAGAGATAAAAAAAACTAGAAGAACCAAACTGTACACAGCAGTCAAGCAGGTTCTTACTCACATAAAGGAATTCCACAGAGACTGTTTTCTTCCAGAACAGAGCCAGCCCACCACTTAAACCTTCCGGGTCCACAGTATACACAAAGTCATACCCTAACCATACTTGCATATCTACAAGCTTATTTCTTACATTCTTAGTCTCCATAAGGAACAATAACTCAGGGAAGTGTTTTTGACGCATCTCCTTGAGTCTTAAAATTGTCAGGTCCTCTGCACGGCCTAGACCCTGACAATTCCAGCTTAGTATGCTCATAAATCCTCAGGCAATCCCACCAAGGGGATCACCTTTAAATCTTGTTTTTTGTGGTTCACTTGTTCCACCAGCTCACCATCAGCTTTCTTTCTTTTCACCAGTTTTAAAACTGAATCAGACACTTGGATCTCTATATCCTGAAGATCTTCTCCTTTCACCATTGGCTTAGGTTTCCTTCTGCTCTGATAAGGTCTAATCCTTGGTCTAGCCCTCTTCAAAGAAGTCCCGGAAGAGCTAGCATCCGAAGAGCCAACTCTAAAAACTGGGGAACTTCCTTTGGGGCTCCCAAAAATTGTTTGACAACCTAAAACCGAGCTAGCAACAGGAATGAAACAATCCACCATTGCAGACTGCAAAGTTTTTTCAGAATTTGCAGCCTCTCCAACAAGTTGTTCTGCTTTGAGCTCATTCACCTTGGCTTCTTTCTCCTTTTTGTAGTCATAACTGAAAACTCTCCCCTTATCCATATCCAAATCTGAAGTAATAATAGGGGCACTTTCCAAACGCAGAGCAGAGTTCGCAGCCACTGGATCTTTTTCTAAAGCTTTCATGGATTGTTTGATTCTTTCTACCCTTATCACTCTATCATCACCATTAGCTATCAAAAGATATTGTCTCATCCCTTCCAGGACTTCAGGAGCAATCTTTGGTCTTCCCGTAACTGGATTTATGCCCACCTGGTTTTCCTCCAAAACTCCAAACAGAGGATCTTTCTCTGAAATAATAGGCATGTTCTGTTTCTTACTCCCACTCCCTGAAGAAAATGGCACCACCTCCCCTCTGTCAATTCTTCTTGCTCTCAGGGGACACTTCTGCTCTTCATGATTGAGTCTTTGACATGTAAAACAACGTTTCTGAAACTTCTCAAAATCAAAAGTAACCACAGTTGAACCCCCACCTGGAAGATTAACTACCTTTGATCTCTTCAAGGGCCTAGACACATCAAACTTAACTTGAGCCCTTACATAATCCCTGGTTTGACTCTTCTCAAGATCAAACGCAAGATAGATAACTTTACCTATTATATCTGCCAGATCAGAAAGGGCTCTCTTAGATCTGTGATTTTGAGGTATCTTCCTTATTTGTATCCAAGCCGGGACAAACTGAAGATAATCTGCAGGTGGGAACTCCATCCAACGATCTAACGCCAAGGCCCATTCATTATAAGTGTGAACTCCCACTTTAAGAATTCTTTCAAGATCCTCTTCATTCTGAAAAATAAACTGGAACCATTCACTAGAAAGAGCAATACCTCTGATCTTGTTGACTAGAAACCATTTCCTAGGCATATCCATGATCAGAGTAGAAATCCTTTGACAATCCGGATTCAGTATTCGACCAACTAAGCTCAAATTGTTATCCTCCATCGAGGAATACTGTGGAAGATCAGGCATCTCAAAAGGGATATCCTCTTCTTCCAAAGACATCTCCATTAAAGCACGATCAAGTGCTGCAGACATCACCAAGAACTGCTTCAAACGAAGAACCCTAAACTTTCTTCGATACCGTACACCAAACGCAAGGCTGAGAAAGAAACAGCAATGCTCTTTTACACTATTGACACAAATGAAACCTTCTGCTCAAAAGAGAGAGTCTTAAGCTCTAAAAAGAGAAAACGAAAGCGAATTGAATAACGAAGCTATAAGCTTGTTGGATCTCACCTTTTTTTTATATGCTCATATGCATGTACTTAATTACTTTTGTTTACAAAAGTTTTTTTTTTTTTTTTCCAACAACACTTATCATCTGTTCTTGGACTTTTTGTTTGCTTAACATATATTTTAAATTTATCATAATGTTTTTGTGTGTTAAATTCAGTTGTGGCGACTGGTCAGCAATACCGTAGTTCGGCTAAAATCTGGACGTAGAATATATACCACTCTACATTGTCGGTCGGAACGTGGCATTTGCATTGCTTCTTAATGTAAACAAGAAAAGTTCGCAATAAACTATTTTTACTTCCAACTTAAGTGAGTCCCATATATTATTTTTGTCAAAAATGTATTTCACATCCAAAAAAACAAAAAAAAAACAGATTTGTCAAAAACAAATAAATTGATTTCATTTATAGGAAATGTTCACTTGCAATTGACTGATATAAGATTGTAAATTTATAAAATTTAACATGACATCATGTCCCAGTCCTAAGTTTAATAAGCAAAATTTTACCAACAACTTATTTTGAATCCTATATACTCTTTTGATTTTATATAAATGGTTGTAATTAACCAAGTTAATAGAATAATTATGAGTGAAATAAACTGAATAAATTCATTCCACCACAAAAAAATAATACTTAATAAAACGTGACGTAGCACTTGATATCCGTGAATAATTATCTTGATTTGTCGGTGTTCGATTTACCCATATTAGTCGTCAATACAACTACTTAGTGGATAGATTAGAATATGAAAGTATCAATTTATTTGGATTTTATTTTCAATTCCCTCTTTTTATTTGAGGGATTACTTAACTTGGTTATCAATAAAGATCAGATGTTAAAAAAAAAAAGTAAAATTCTTTTCACTGATACTATTTTAACGTACAACCATTTGCACCCTTTTTTTTTTTTGGTCCAAAAACTATTTGCACCCTATCATTCACAAATTACCGCTAACCCATCTAATCCCGTTTCAAAGTCACCATTTGAATCTTTAATTAGAGTAAAGACCAGGATTATTGATTATGAACAATGAGGAGGGCATGAAGACAAAAACACTAAACTAGTGAGATAAGTGGGGAACGTGGGTAGGGTCCATGACTAGTGGGAGTGGGGCCGACTTGAAAGGGAGACTGCATGATGCAAAATATTACGATTCGGGAGATTTACATAATCCTGTCTTCAGACTTCAGACCTCCTTAATTAGTCACAGTTCCTTTTACTATTTTCTTGGGCCCATGGGCTGACTCCACTGTGTTTAATTTTTTTTTTTTTTACAAAACTTATTAATTTATTTTAGTTTTTGCTTTGTTACAACCATTCCAAAACCAAAAAACCCAAAACTGTAGTCCAAAACACTCCTCATTTCAAATTGTAAAGTTTTAGATTTGTAACCGAACTCGATATCTTTCTTCGCGAGATCAAACTAACACCAATGATAATCATTACAGTCTAGTGATTGCATCCCTCTCACAAACTATCAATCTCATAAGCTTTTTTGTATCTTTTTAACCGGCTCCTAGCTCCTAGTAATGCCAAAATGGGCAAGTGTCGCATTTGTAGCAGATCCCGAAACACATTCGGTAGAACTTGCAATAGACAGATTTTGCTGGGAACAATCTCGATTTGGGGTAAGCGTCTTAGGTACTACTGTGTATTTATTTATACACAATATTTATGAAAGTTTAAAAAATGATTGAAATTTTTTTTATTTTGATAAAGCAATATTTATGAATGGTATAATATATACAAGTTAAGTAAATATTATAGTTTGATAAATGATAAAAGAAATTCGAATACATGCTCTTCCAAATTTTATTTCTTTTATCTATCACACTATTTATCTACTTATTTGGTCAATTTCAAAGACGAAAAAAGAGCTAAATATATTCATAAAATATTCTAGAAAACTATTATTAATTATTATTTGATTCATATTGAACATTTTTTGTATGTATGTTTGATTTGCATCTAAAACTTTTAACAAAAAAATATAAATGATTTGTTCCATACATGCTTATATATTAACACTTTAATTTTTGCTTTTGGAAGACAAAATCCATTCCAAAACATTGAACATCGTTCTAACATCAAGTGATTATATTGAAACTCTCCAAAAGCTGATGTAACCATATTATTAGTGTTACTATATGTCTCTGAGATTTCAACAATCTCACACTCTAACAAAAGCAGTTTGAAAATCAAATGAGCAATTGGAGATAGTTGTTCACTCCCATAAACTCATATCCATTTTTCAGACAAAATCCGTATAACACATTTTTAAGAAGTGGTTGATGTTAGGAAGAAATTTGCTCTATTTCTTAACAAGTACGCTCAATGATTGGTTAGATTACAACAAAATTAATATTATATATTACGAGTGGATCACTGTCCATTTTCAATGTCAAAGTTCTCACTCACACCGCTATTAAAATAAGTCTAGAGTTGTTGTTATTTTTATATAATGTGATTTGATTAACATGAGTTAATAATTCAAGGTTGCATTTTTAAATTATTTAAAAAAATATTTAGATTAAAATATGAATAATATTGGTTGTCAGTTAAATTTGAGTTAAAAACATATGATATTCAACATAAAATGTTTCATCCACCCGAATATATTAATTTCATGCTTAACTAATGATGTAATAGTTTTTTTTCATCAAATAGTCCAAAATATTGACAAATGCAATAGATTTTGTTTAATGTCTAAAATTTAAGAAAATTAAAGCTAGATTGTGGTTGTATGTATATAAGGTGCATGGGTCATATAATTTTTGTCCTGGTCAATCTTTATGTTTATAATTTTTCCTTAAAGAAAATCGATCGAGAGAATCAATTAATTAATAAAACTAAAAAAAAAATCTTGGGAATATTGAAAGATGCAAGTGTGCATTAAACGAATTGAGAAAGCTATATGTACATGAGTGAGGCATGTGAGAGTGGACCGAGTCTTCTGCTTCTTTCCGGTAGCGGCTAACGTCCACTTGACTTCTGTCAATTTGATCTCATCTTCTGACGGCGAAAACACCATATTTAACGGTGATTTTAAAAGACTCACGTGGCTCTTCGGCATGCAAATCCAAAACCAACTCTAGTCATCATCCCCAAATTTTTGAATCACATGCCAATATACGTATACGCATCGAGCCACTTCAGTCTCTTAAGTCTGTTACCAAACCCAAGAAAACTACGAAACCTCACAATGTTAATATAATAATACTAAAGAAAGTATTTGCATGATCAAATTTAAGTACTCCATATAACCTCCATTGGCCATTAATTTATTTGCTATTTTAATTATTAAATGAGCTAGATTGTGGTCCTTCCCCATTTTTTGAATCACATGCCAATGCGCATGGAGCCACTTGAGTCTTACGTACCAAACCCAAGAAAGAACAAACTTCACAAATCACAATGTTTAATTTTTTAATTATTAAGGTTATCTGAACTAATTTTTTTTAAAAAAAATATTTATATGAAATTTATACTAATAAAATTTGATCATTACAATGAAAAATATTTAATTTAACAGATTAATATATATATATATATATATATTATTTTCTTTCCTAAAAAGTACATATAATAAAGTTTTTTAAAATTTGGACCACCAATATAATATTGCAGTATGAGACTCCGAGTTGTCGCACCATTAATCGATTTTATCCCTTAGTAAGCCGATGCTGTCCTGTGATTTTGAATTTATTTTTCTTAGTAAATAGTTTTGACATTTCACAATTAGAAAAGAAAAAGAAATCAGTGTATAGCTATTGAATAGCTTTCTCCAATAATATACTGTACTAATTAATTCACACACACAGACAAGCTGACCCCAATTCCTAGTTTAACTCAATCGCATATATACAAAATTTCACACACTCCTTGTTCGTACGTGCATGGAACCTTCAGAACATTTTTTTTTTTTTTTTTGCCATATCTAAATATATTACTTCAAAAGAATTCGAAGCTATTTGATTATCCATTGCTTGATCCTAGGAAGTATTATAATAAAATGTCTTTTAAAATGATATCATATGTAGTAACATATAATTAAAAAAAACTTTTTAGTTTCAAATAGTTAAAAATATTAGTTGGGAACTTATTAAGATATCAATACAAGACAAAAGGAGGATAAGCTCATCAATAGTTTATGACCCCTCGTGTGAATCTGACTAACATGGGAATGCCTCCACTTCATGCCTATCCTTTTCTAGAAACACTTCCCCAAATGGATCACATAAAAGTTGCACTATAATGAACTATTAGATCATATATAACATTTAATTTGTTTTGTGGGATCCTTTATGTTTTAGTGATGTTAACTTAAACAGTGCCTAGATTGCTTCTTAACCAATAAACCATATATATGATCTAACGCTCCCTGTACGATATAGCTTCAAATCAATTAGTGGGAGAGATTGATTCTGTGCAGAGAAATCAATCGACGTTGAGAGAAACTAAAGGAACAAAAATAAATTGGTGAACAGGTGAAGAATCGGTTTTATAGAATATGAGAAAAAATAAGTCTACCAAGAATATACATTATTTTCATTTGAAATCGAGTTCACTAGCTCCCCTACAAAATGTAGAAATTAAAAAGTAATGAACCGACATATTATATCATACTGATAACAAAATATTTTTTCTTATAAAATTGTGATCTAAAAAAATGCAACACAACAAAAAAAAAAAAAAAAAAAAAAAAA
>OVAF01001909.1:0-18600 GCA_900406245.1 Odontarrhena argentea | reverse complement strand
AAGGAACGTATAATAACAGACAAATAACATATATAAATTATCTTCTAATTCATACATTCTGCGCGTAGCGCGGGTCAACCACTAGTGCAAAATATAATTAAGCAAACAAATATAAGGATACAGACGACTTTAGCTATAGTAAACTAGTACATTGCTTTAATTTTTTTTTATAAAAAACATTATAAATCAAATGAATACATGCATAAATTCCTCAAAATACTTAACAAAAACTCATGATTGTAATCTCCCTTCCTAAACAAAAAATTAAAAAAAATTCCAATAAATAAATTAAAATTTCTCAATTATGATACATACACGTTTACGAAGGGAGATACAGTTGATCATATTATCATAACGTGTATATACATGCGTAAAATTCAGACAGATGTATCATAACGTGAATTTAGGTGCGTTAAACTCAGTATTTTTATTAGGTTGATAGTGATATATCTTTCTTATGATTTCTTTGTATGTTGCATGTAACACTGCAAACTTCACGACCCTTTTATTATCGTCGACTCCGAGTAAGCCCTGTATACATTTGATTACATGATCTGATCGGTACTTGCCCACGGATTGTCACGTCCTTAAATAAAATAATATATATATATATATATATATATATATATGTCGAGTTTTTTCAAATTCTGTGGTAATAAAATATTTAATTGTAAATTTGGAATATGCAAATGTAAAGAATATAGTTTTGAAGGGTTACAGCGATTTGCGGTATGAAATAAATTTAAAATGATGTGCAGTACGGTTTAAATAATAAAATTATATACTACATATCAAATACCGTTTATAGAAAACAATAAAAATAAATATGGTTGGAGTAAATAATAACATAACAAATATTCCGCTTAACCTTCCTAAAAAAACGATAGAGAAATCACTAATATAACTAGGCCTGGGCATAAAATCTGGAACCGAATATCCGAATCGGAACCGAACCGAAATCACCTGTTCGGGTCGGTTTCGGTACCTTATATTTTACCCGATGGTTCTTAAAATTTAGAACTACGGATATCGGTTCGGTTCCGGGTATTATCCGAGAACCGAACATACCCGAAAAAGAACCGATAAAACATAAGCTTAGGTTTGATTTATACTTGGAACTTGTCTAGTTCTAACACATTATGGTTTATGGCTTTGAGCCTTTGAATTTGCCTTTTGTTGGTTTTAACCTTGAAGTTTGAACATTGTATGTTTCAGTTTGTTTCGGTTACTTTGTATTGACATTTCAGATATTTTTGAATTTTCGGATCATTTTCATGTTTTTCGGATATTTTTTTTTGTATTTCGGTTACAAATATCCGATTACAGATTCATCAGAAATTATTTCGGATACCTACCGGTTCTTAGTTTACAGAACCGAACCGACCCGGAATGGATTGGATCCGAACCGAAACCGATCCGAATGCATTACGGTTCCCATTTGGATCCTAAACCAATATAACCGAAAGAACCGGAACCGATCGGATCCTACCCGGAACCGAACCGAATATCTGAATGTCCAGACCTAAATATAACCTATATCATCTATGTGGCTGGTGAATTCACACATTTTAATGAAATTAAATGTTACATGTCAAATATTCTTCCGTTGATTGAGAGATTTTTGGAGGAGATCTTTAAATTCTTTCGGATTTTGGAAGATTATCATCATAAGTATGATTTTTTTGTTTGTAAGGAGTCAAATGATGATAGATAAAATCTTTAACAACATGGAAATTAAATTTGTCATTTTAATTTTTTCTTTATTTGTATTATTTTTTTTCATTGTCATCTTTCAATATATATCTATATTTCTCCAATCTAAATAAAAATATATATCCAAAATCTAATTTTGATTATATGATAATTAATACAACTATTTACAACACATATAATT
This sequence comes from Odontarrhena argentea, assembly GCA_900406245.1. Classification (NCBI taxonomy): domain Eukaryota; kingdom Viridiplantae; phylum Streptophyta; class Magnoliopsida; order Brassicales; family Brassicaceae; genus Odontarrhena; species Odontarrhena argentea. Next base: position 16,706 of record OVAF01001909.1, on the reverse strand, counting down.
ACGATTAACAATTTTTAAAATAATGATTTTAGGAAATTTTTCTCTCTATCCAACCATAAATTCACGCCTTACTATCATATGTACGCACACCAAAAGTATTCTAGACAGTTTTAGTAACACACGAAACTATAGATTTGATATAAAAAGATTAAAATACATAATTCAATTGATAAAATATTTTAGGTATAATATAGAGATAGCTAATTCGAATCATTCTTATAATAAAACTATATCAAACACTATTGTTCCGAGTTTAAAGTAATAATGTACACATCTACCAAAATCACCTTAAATCTTAAAAAAAAAAAAAAACTATATCAAACACTATTGTTCCGAGTTTAAAGTAATAATGAGCCGCAATAGTCCATCGAATTTAGATCCGAATATCCAATTTTCTGAGTTCGTACTGATATTTTTTTCTTAACTCGTTTCTCGTGTCAATCTGTCATACAACTGGATCACTTTGGCGTTTATATATTTTATATTTATATTTTTCAATTACAAATAACGTCAGGTTTTATCACAGTAAGAATATAGTATTTCTACTACAAATGGGATGACTAAACTTGAATATTAATGTGCCATAGTCCAATTGGTAAGTTAAAAGAAACATGTGATGATATGTAATTTTGGTATATCACATGATTTGATACCATTTATGATTTTTTTTTTAATAGAATCACAATTTTGAATTAGTCTTTCCATCAGTCGGCAAAATCAAATGATTGCAATTCAAAAAAAAAAAAAAAAATCAAATGATCAAAAGTAGAAAACAGCTAATATATCAAGAAATTATCAGTTCAAGAAACTTACCCTTTCTAGCTCACATTGCATATTCTTTCTTTTTATTCCATGATTCTATAATGCCACCAAACAGAACAATTATACAGACTTTGATCGTTATGTCCTCAAATGATTATTCAGAATTACAATCGTGATTCGTGAACTCAACTTTGAGTACACCAAACCTTTCCATTTCATGTATCTAGACTGATATTTGTGTGGTGTGTTCTTTATCATTTAAGACATATAGTAAAGTTAATTAAGTTAGTAGGAGTCAAGTGCCTCTAACTTTAGTTATGCGCCTCCTCCAATGGATTCAAGTCTTTGTAAAATGGAGTACAGATAATGTAAAACAAAAAGCGTATTCTTTTTTGTCAGTTAAAAGCAATTATTTTATTACAACTTGCTTATTCAAATAAGTTAAGACAAAAAAAAAGTAAACTTTAACCATGAACCTTCGTGCCCGGACCAACAAACAATTGGCTGAGTCTCGCCACTTACTTCTAAATTCTAATCCTCCTAGTTGACAATATTTTAATTTTAATCATCGTGCTTCCAAACAAATTAATCAATTTGCAAAAAATACATATATTCATTTAATTTATTTAACAAATAAAGTCAAATAAAAACAGCACACGGTGTACTTTATTACCGTACGTGTCTCTTTCGTACTCTCTGTTGTTCATCATTCTAAATTTCTAATATNAAAAAAAAAAATTGAAGAAAAAAAAAAAAAAAAAAAAAACAATAAAGTAACCAAATTACTTAACGCATTCAATTAAAAATTAATATTAAAAATTAATACTTTTTCCATAAAAAGATAAGCATAAACAAAATAAAATAAAATAAAACAGTAACCCTTTAACCTTTATATAAACCGTACGCAATATACCTCAACGAACCTATATACACACTCACAAAAATCATTCTTTCTTCTTTTATCTCAAAATCCTCGACAATGGGTTTCATTAGATCTTCTTCTTCTTCTATATCTTCTTCCTCTGCTCTAAAATGGCTAGGTTTTGTTACAGCCGTTTGGGTCCAAGCAATCTCAGGGAACAATTACACTTTCTCGAATTACTCGGATGCTCTCAAATCCCTAATGAATCTAACTCAGCTCGAGCTTAATAGTCTCTCCGTTGCCAAAGATGTCGGAAAAGCTTTCGGGATCCTCGCCGGGCTCGCTTCGGATCGTCTTTCCACTCCTGTCATCCTCCTAATTGGTTCTTTCGAAGGTCTTCTTGGTTATGGTGTGCAATGGCTTGTCGTTAGCCGCACGATTCAACCTCTACCTTATTGGCAGGTACTCCTTAGATCTCTAGATTTCACTTTTTTTGTTTTTTTGTAATTCCATGGATATGCAGGTGGGTGAAGCACCTGCATGTTTAAATAGCCGTCAAGTAGTTCATTCACCAGATTATTAGTTTGCTTAGATGTCTAAATTTCACTTTGTTCGGTTTTCGTGTGTAATTTAACATATATGATAGTTTGTGATGTATCTTGTTAAATAGCCGTCGAGTAATCCACTCACCAGAATTGGATTTTGATTTATTGTTGTTGTTTGTGCAGATGTGTGTGTTTTTGTGTATGGGAGGAAACAGTACGACTTGGATGAACACGGCGGTTTTGGTTACTTGTATAAGAAATTTCCGGAGGAACCGAGGTCCAGTGTCCGGGATTTTGAAAGGATATGTTGGTTTGAGTACTGCGATTTTTACGGATGTATGCACTGCTCTATTTTCCAATGATCCAGCTTCGTTTCTTATTCTACTCTCGGTTGTGCCTTTCGCGGTTTGTCTCACTGCGGTTTGCTTTCTCCGTGAGATTCCTCCCTCTGCTTCCGTAGCTGAGGATGACGAAGAGACCAAGTATTTCGCGGTGTTTAATATCGTTGCGGTTGTTGTGGCTGTGTTTCTTCAGTCTTATGATATTATTGGAATCAAGAGTGGTGTGTTCGCCATCGCATTTGCTTCCATACTATTGATCCTATTAGCTTCTCCTATCGCGGTTCCTTTCCATTCATATATCCGTAGCTCAAATCCTAAAGAGGGGCAAGACGTAGAAGGAAGAATTGAAGAACCTTTGCTTAGATCCGAGGTTGTGGAAGAGTCAGTTGTAGGTGCTGCAGCGACGGTGGATAATGAGTTGCCGCCATCTCTGAAGCCAATAGATGAGAGGGAACATAATCGAGGAACCATTGTGACCACGGAGGAAGTGAAGGAGAAGAAGAGACCGGTGTTAGGTGAAGAGCATACCATATTCGAGGCGATAATGACAATCGACTTTTGGGTCTTGTTTGTGTCCTTCTTGTGTGGAGTTGGTACTGGTTTAGCTGTGATGAACAATATGGGTCAGATCGGACTTGCGCTTGGCTACACCGATGTCTCGATTTTCGTCTCCATGACGAGTATTTGGGGATTCTTTGGCCGGATTCTCTCTGGTACCATCTCCGAGTACTTTCTCAAGTAAGTCACTTTACTAAACCTTCTCTAATTGAAGATTTATTAGTTTACTTGCACATATACAATGATACTGATACAACCAATTGATATCGGTAACTATTAACTTATCATAATGGGAAAATGATCACTAACCAAACTCAATTAACTAACATAGATCATGTTGAAGTTAGAACGTGACTAGGAACATTCTATCGTCATCACTTTATGCACGCGCATTAAAGCAAGATTATTGTGTAAATTCTGAGTGAAGTCAGTGTCCTCTGTTTCTTCATCTTTGCTTCTCAGCTAAGTAAAAACAGAGCATATTGTGTTGCTTTCTTCTGTTACTTAGAATTGAATACTATTCCATTTTCATGATATTTATTCACTTTCTCTGATTTTTCATCTTCCCAATTCGTCTTTTTGTGGAGAAGTTTCATTGTCTAACAATTAGACCGGCCAATAACTTGTGGTAGGGTACCATTTAAATAAAGTTTCAATTTTTTTGGATTTTTTTCTGACCTTTTGTGTTGAAAAGATCTTTTCACATTTTCTTGAGCTTTACTTTGACAACAGAAAATCGTGGGACCTTGAATCCACAACTTGTTTATGGAACTTTTATTACATTGACAGAGACTAATCTTCAGAATGTGATATTTCTTTTTTTGTGTCCTATAGAAAAGCTGGAACACCGAGACCACTATGGAATGCAGCAGCACAAATCCTTATGGCCGTAGGATATTTTCTAATGGCTTTAGCTATGCCCGGTTCACTCTACATCGGTTCAATTATAGTTGGAGTTTGTTACGGAGTCCGGTTAGCTATAACCGTACCAACCGCATCAGAACTCTTTGGTCTTAAGAACTACGGGCTACTCTACAACATCCTTGTACTCAATTTACCTCTAGGCTCATTCCTCTTCTCGGGTCTACTCGCGGGTTTACTCTACGATCATGAAGCTACACCGACTCCTGGTGGTGGCAATACTTGCGTAGGAGCTCACTGTTTCCGTCTCATCTTCATCGTAATGGCGATTACCTCGGTTATTGGTGTTGGTCTAGATCTTTTGCTTGCGTATAGAACGAAAGATATTTACGCCAAGATTCACGCGAGCAAGAAGGCTAAAAAATCTAGTGGTCTTAGATGAGAGACTATGTTGGGGGGTATAATTTCATTTTTTGGGTGATATTTAGTTCTATAGTTACCTAAATTTATCGTATCGTATTTATTTTCAAAAGTTTTGAATGTTGATAAATCATTCTAGAACGAATGCATAAAATTATTCAAAAAAAAATATCCAAAATACCAAAAATTTCTAAAAGTAACTAAAATGCATAAAATTTTCGAAATTAAACCAAATTTCATTGGACTAAGTGAAACTCGAATTATCCGATTACTCGAATCAATTATTTCAAAATTTGTTTAATACCAATTTTAATAGAATTAAACCAAATGACATTGGATTAAGCGGAATTTGAATTATAGGATTTTAGAAACTGTAAACAGAGGGAGTAACAAGAGCTCTTAAACGCGGGAAAGCTATGGCGAAGCTGGGAGAAGATAATTCTCGATCTGCGACACCTTCTCTGTATCGTCTACCTCTGTAACTACCCGATGTCTTCCTCTCTCGTGTTAGTTCTCAGTTTTTAAATTTTATCGTGTTCATACTCATGTGTGAGGTAAATGAAAACAGAGAACGAATCAAGGAGAATTCGAAGAGGAAGCTTGAGGATTACTTAGATCCAGTTCTTCTACATACGATCTCGTCTAAAATCGGTAAAACGGAGACGAAGGAGAAGCAGATGGAGAAGAAGGAAGTCTTCGTAAACACAAATCAGAGAATCGAATTCGATTGGCCTGTTGATCGATTAGATCCTTTAATCAACGATCCGAATCGCGAATCTGCACGAGATTCCGGTGAAGAAGACGACGTAGATCGGTTCTTTGCTCACCGATTCCGATCTAACGCCGTCGAAGCGATTTCCAGATTTGGAAAGTGAACGATAATAGAAATAACGGCGTAGGTTAGCAAAGAAGGATAACGTGCGCCTGATATGATGATACGTCGCCGTTTCTTAACTAGATGGAGGAGCATTACCTTTACTCTTTGCATAGAAGTGTATTAGTATTACTCTTTGCAAATAAGAAAGCATAGATCAGATATAGAATCTAAAGTCAATATAGAATTCTTTTGATACAACATAGTCTATACCAATGTATATATATACAGGGAGCAAAATGTTAGAGAATACATCAAAGTGAAAAGCAAAACTTGTGAGGAGAAAAACCAAATGTAGACTAAGAAAGGAATGTTCATACGAGAAATGGAAGCTTCAATGAAATCCTCTTGACCCTCTAGATTGGTAAAGTTCCAATCTACTCTTTGCTTCTGGTAAAATCTCGTCGATGGTCGGTGCTTCTACCAAATGAGCTTGCTTTGTGGACCATTCGAGCACTACGAGAACTTCTTCTTGAGCTAGAGTTTCGCTGTCCGGGACATTTAGTGCGATGTAACATAAGAGTATTAAAGCCGGGATTTGAACCATTTGTTCTCCGAAGTATACCAATTGTATCAAATGCTTTGCGCCTCCCGCTGCAATGATCGCTTTGGAGTGGTTATCGCGTAGGAAATTCTCGGTACACGAGAATTTGATTAGAGCTACTGCGGCTTCCATCGAAACTTCTGCTTCTCTTTCGTCGAGAAGCTTCACAAGTGGTGCAATGATCCTTGTTTCGGTTGCACGGAACGTTCTTGAGAGACTACCTATTGATTTGATACACGGGATTAAAAGATCCGGTATTTCGTTTTCGATCACTTTTAGTAGCTGTTCAACTACAGCTTTTGCAGCAGGAGAGGTTGGTTTGAAAGCCGATCGTCTAAGTTCCGAGTATTGTTCAGCCACATCTGTGATTTCCATCATTGCTAAAGCCGAATACGACTTGACTTCGTCGTCTCCTTTCTCTAACAAAACCGCGAAACAGAGCAATGCTCTTGACTCTGTTATGCTTCTACATATTTGGAGATTCCCTCTTGAGAGTTGCCATAATGCTCTTGCAGCCATTGCCTTCATCTCAGCTTTAGTGGCTGGATCTTCGTACTCTCGTCCCTTAATACTTGTCCCAAGTAAAGAAACATGCGTCGTATTGTTCCCTCTCGGGTTTGAACCACCCTTGGTATGACTTTGATGCTGTTGGTTGCTTTGTTTTGTAGGATTCTTATTAGTACCCGCACCCGAACCTGTACCAGAACCTGAAGCTGGACCTGAACCTGAACCCTTCATTCCCAATGTATTTGTAACCAAGCTATGCATCTGACTTGGTGCCTGATTACTCATTGGATGCGAAATATTACTTTTCGTTTCATCTTGGTCACTCTCTTTCTTCTCATTCGAATTGTTCGCCATCACAACGGTATGAATCGAAGACAATGTCTGTTTATTACTCACAATAGCATATTTGCTATGTTCTTGAACCGTTTCGAAAGCTAAATGACTCACAAGAAACCGAATAATATTGTTCTGAGCAAAATGGTCTTGACATTTCGGATGATTCGAAGCTAACTCAGAAACCGCCCAAGCAACAACAGTCTGCACTTTCATATGACCTTCTTTAAGAATTTTCGCAAAAACTTGACAAACACCGGCATTCACAATCTGTTCAACACTCTCTGGATCTCTACCTAATAACCCGATGGCTCGAGCCGCGTTTTCTTGACCTTCCATTTTCCCTTCTTTAGCTAATTTCAACAATGGAGGAACCCCACCTTCTTCTATAATCAACCTCCCGTATCGATCATTATCCCGAGCTAGCGAAACAAGCGAAGCAGCCGCATCGGATCGATCATCTAAAGACCCCGTAAAGAGAATAGCAACTTGTTCCCAAATCAAACACAAGATCGGTTCGTTAGCTGCAATAGGCGGTAAACCTAAATACTCATCATCACGATCATCCCCTGAAGCCGAAACACGTAGGAGCCAAGAAACGTCTCCAATCGAATTCTCTAACTGCATCGTGATCTTGCGGAAAGCAGCCGCGGGGATAATGGTGAAAAGACGTTTCATCAACCCCGTGGCTCGACATTTCTCGATGAGTGCCAAGGCTTTGAAAAGAACTTGCTCTGTATCGTCGATTATTCGACGAGTAGGACGTTCGTAGAGATCGTTGCTTGCACGAGCCGCTTGACGTAAAAGGCCAGCGAGTTTTTCGGTTTTGGCTTTGACCTCTAGACATTCTTGACGAAAAGAGTAAGCTTCGTCGGATGCTTTGGTTACTTGATCTGCTAATTGTATTGGCCTTACTAAGATCTGTTTCACAATATCCGCCATGAAGAATCAATCAATCAAACAACACAATGGTGGTTTCGATCGCCGGAGACGACGGTGGAGAGAGAGATACAAAGAGAGGAGAATGAGAGATTGGTGAAACGTTAATTTCTCTGAAAGTTTTACAAGGAATAAGGAAAGGTTCTAAAAATAGACGGTTTTTTTGCACATGATTGTGTATTTATATAGAGAAACTGAATCGGATCTTCCAATGTAATTATAGAGAAATGATTATTTGGTAATAATTAAGATTGTTGCTAGAGATGATTATAAAATGGTCTAATGATAAAAGCGATTACACCTTAACCACAGTAAGAAACCGCTAGACTAAAAATCTTTGTCGAATTATTTATAAATAATAGATTGTATTTTTGGTTTAGAAATATGACTCGAGCCGCAAGGATTGCCAGAAAAAAAAAATCAGCATTTCCATAAATCCTAAGTCATTGGCACAAGACCATGACCATGTCAATATATGTCATGTCGATTCTCTCAAAGTTGGCACTACATGTGTGGTAGACCCATAACATCAATGCAAACAATCTAATTGTGAAGAGTTAGTTAATGGTGTACTCATGAGTCTTGATTATGTTTGGATGCAAGCAAATTGTGGCACAACATAACACATTCTACACCCAGCTTGTTGTCTCTCTTTAGTAATCATCTTTAAGGGACTGGAAGAAAAAAAGATATTTAAGGGAAGATTGACATCAAGTTTTATATATTTTTTGTCAACCATATCAAACATAATTTTTCTAAATAATGTTTTCACTCAGCAAATAACAATTTAACCACATGCTAGCTCATCTATACAATCAGAACGAACAACAATTTTTTTTTCATTAAGTCCGTACAAAAACATATAAAACACGCAACCCAAAAATAATTAACCAGATAATTTTGGTTCCAATGCAAGTGAAACTTGGAAATATATTAAAATTTACCTTCAATTCTTGCATGAGTTAGTCCAATGCAAGCATTGATAACAACATATACTGATTTCCGATATAATCTATAAATTAGTTTAGCAATCTGTAATTTTAGCTGTAGCAAATTTTGCTCGGGAGAAATTAAATGTAGAAACTAGGATTTTTTGTAAACATATTGATGTATGTAGCAAATTCAAATAAAGGTACTTTTCATGAAGTCTATAGGTGAAACTTACAATACACGCAACTAAATACCAAATAATATTGGTTCCAATATACGTGCAACTGTTTGATCTATCAAACTTTACCTTGAATTCTCGCATGAGTTAGTCCCACACAAGCATANTTATTATTATTATTATTATTATTATTATTATTATTATTATTATTATTATTATTATTGTCAACCTTGGTCGAATTATTTATAAATAATAGATGTATTTTTGGTTTAGAAATATGACTCGAGCCGCAAGGATTGCCGGAAAAAAAAAAATCGGCATTTCCATAAATCCTAAGTCATTGGCACAAGACCATGACCATGTCAATATATGTCATGTCGATTCTCTACAAGTTGGCACTACATGTGTGGTAGACCCATAACATCAATGCAAACAATCTAATTGTGAAGAGTTAGTTAATGGGTACTCCATGAGTCTTGATTATGTTTGGACACATTCTACACCCAGCTTGTTGTCTCTCTTTAGTAATCATCTTTACGGGACTGGAAGAAAAAAAATATTTAAGGGATAATTGACATTAAGTTTTATATTTTTTGTGTCAACCATATCCTACATAATTTTTCTAAATAATGTTTTCACTCAGCAAATAACAATTTAACCACATGCTAGCTCATCTATGCAATCAGAACGAACAACAATTTTTTTTCTTAAATGGTACTTTTCATTAAGTCCGTACAAAAACATATAAAACACGCAACCGAAAAATAACCAGATAATTTTGGTTCCAATGCAAGTGAAACTTGGAAATCTATTAAAATTTACCTTCAATTCTTGCATGAGTTAAGTCTAATGCAAGCATTGATAACAACATACTGATTTCCGATTTAATTTATAAATTAGTTTAGCAATCTGTAATTTTAGTTGTAGCAGATTTTGCTCTAGAGAAATTAAATGTAGAAACTTGGATATTTATTGTAGACATAGATTTATGTGTAGCAAATTCACTTTAAAAAAGGTACTTTTCATGAAGTCTATAGGTGAAACTTACAATACACGCAACTAAATACCAAATAATATTGGTTCCAATGTACGTGCAACTGTTTGATCTATCAAACTTTACCTTGAATTCTCGCATGAGTTAATCCAACACAAGCATCNGTTAGTCCCACACAAGCATAGACGAAATCTCCTTCAATAAAATCAGTGGACAGAATTTGCAGCTTGTCACCACATCCCTTGGAGATAGAGTGAGATATGAAGAGCCTTGCGTGCTTCCGGATTCGTTCAGTCACCGGTTTGACCAACACAACTGGATTGTCTGCTTTAGGTGTGACCGTATTCTCAACCCGGTAAAAGAATCCTCTAGATGATATTGGTTGCTGCTCACTCAGATACTTCAAATTGCTCTGAAATTTAGTCCATGGAAGATCCGTATCGATCCAATTATCTCTAAGATAATCCGAATTCCAGAGGATTCCACCCCGGCAAGGCCTTGGTGACCCTCTCGGCTTCCAGATGCAAATAACCCTTTTCGGCAAGATCTTGGACACTGACTTGTTGAACAAGTTATCATCTTGATGTATCAAGAACTGACCTAACTTGTCAACCAAGTAAGTCTCAAATCCTGGAGGGTCTTTATGTCCGAACTCAGTCCTTACCTCCAAGATTATGATCTCCGAGCGAGTCTCCGACAAGAATCTGATGATGTCACTGATGACTACTTCAACATCATATGACGTCAGACTCCCGTGACAGATCTTGCGATTCTCCTGTACACGGATATCGAGGACACGAGCCCCGAGAACAAGCTGCTCGTAGATGGAGAGCGTTTGGCATTCACCTAACCAACGAGTGAACAGAGGGTCTCCAATTCCGTTGGTGGCTGAGTCATGTGTTCCTGGCCACACTATCTTGCTAAGAGTCAGTTTCTCCACCGTTAGATTGGCCATCCAGTTTTTCCGATCGGACGGATGATAGATTGATAGTCATCTCCAGGGAAATGTGAACCGTTGGATGCTTGGAGATTGTCTAGGACTTTTTGTTGCTCAAGAACGTCTCGTGGCCGCTGGATCTGGATATCGATGAAGGATACCGTCGGATCAACCACTTCTTTAACAATAGTGTTGGCAGCAACATTTGCGAAAGACACCGTAGGATCTACTACTTCTTTTACCACGGTTTTCACAGCATCGTTTGCGAAAGATACCGTTGGATCTACTACTTCTTTAACAATAGTATTGGCAGCATCGTTTGCGAAAGACACCGTAGGATCTACAACTTCTTTTACTACGGTTTTCGCAGCATCGTTTGCGAAAGACACCGTAGGATCTACAACATCTTTCACAATAGTATTGGCAGCATCATTTGCAAAAGATACCACAGAACTAGCAAAATTTTCGAAAAAAGACATGTTTTGAGAGATGAAAGCTTCGTTTAGGGGTCTTGAGTAGTACTAATTAAATACTAATGTATTATGTGAAATTTCATTAAGTGTTTCTCTCAACTTGGTGAATACGTTGTAGTAAACAACTCTTTTGCCTCTTTGTGTTTGGCTTCTCAAGTGAATTGATTGGCTTGTAAAAAAGTTGACCACCTTGTTCCTAGAAACTCTTGTACTTACCAACTATATTTTGTCAACGCTTTGAAGTATATATGTATATGAGATGAGCAATGTATCAACTATGTTTTGACACAGCTGTACTCGATGAGGTATATATAATTCAAATTTGTCTAATATATTAAGTATATTTTAAATATATGTACAAATATATTTTATCTTTTCCTACTCCCTAACCTCGAGAAAATATGTACAAACCATACATATAGTTGATTGAGCCAAAAGATATCCGCAGTATTATGGTATGCGAACATCCGAAAATAATCTCAGTATCCAAAACATAATCTAATTCCATACTTCATTTTATTTCAAAATATGAACAGCCGAATACATACTTCACAAAGAGTCGACCAGTACTAAATATGAAAATTTGATTCTATAATCTTTTGTAACCAGCATTGATCGATGATTCCAGTTTGGGCCCTAAGTCCAAACAGATTAAGACTTGCATTGGAAATTGAAATATGTAATTTTAGCTACCGCAAAATAACAATCAAATTGTTTCCTTGAAATGTTAGGTGTTGTATGTAGTGAGTTTTGATTCTTGCATAGGCATGGATTGTGTAGTCTTATTTTTTTTACCTCCTTTTTGTCTCACAAGCAACATTTTTGCATGATGAGATAAGAAATGCAAGAAGAATACATAATCATTAAACAGAACGAAGTTGTTCTGGTTACATTCAAATTTAAGACATAACGAAACAGAAAGAATTCCATAAATAGCATAATTTAAAATACACGCAATCCAAAAAACAAAAACAAATTACCTTGATTCCAATAATGAATATGAACCACACCTAGAGTTCTATCAAGCATTTCCTTCGATTCTTGCATGAGTTAGTCCAGCACAAGCATCAACGAAATCTTCTTCGATGAAATCTGTAGACAGAATCTGCAATTTATCTCCACATCCTTTGGAAACACACTGAGATATAAATAGCCTCGCGTGTTTTCTGATCCGATCAGTCACCGGTTTAACCCAAACAACCGGATTATCCGCTTGCGGTGTGACCGTGTTCTCAACCCGATAAAAGAAATTTCGAGAAGTTACCGGGCTCTGCTCGCTCAGAAACTTCAAATTGCTCTCAAACTTGGTCCATGGAAGATCTGTATCGATCCAATTATCTTTAAGATAATCCGAGTTCCATAAAAGTCCACCCCGGCTTGGTTTCGGATCCTCCCTAGGTTTCCAAATGNGCAAATAACCCTTTTGGGCAAGATCTCGGATACCGCCTTGTTAAACAAGTTATCATCCTGCTGTATCAAGAACTGACCTAACTTGTCAACCAAGTAAGTCTCAAACCCTGGAGGATCTTTATGACCAAACTCCGTCCTGATCTCCAAAATCACAATCTCCGAGTGAGTCTCCGACAAGAATCTGATGACGTCATCCACCACGACATCGACGTCATACGACGTCAGGATCCCGTGGCAGATTTTCCGGTCCTCCTGGACACGTATATCGAGTACACGTGTCCCGAGGACGAGTTGGTCGTAGATGGAGAGCGATTGGCATTCAGCTAAAGGACGAGTGACCAAAGGTATTCCGATTTCGTTGGTGGCTGAATCGTGCGTTCCTGGCCACACGATCTTGTTCAGAGTTAGCTTCTCAAGGTTAAGATCAGCCATCCAGTTTTTTCGATCGGACGGACGGTAGTCATCGCCAGGGAAATGTGAACCGTCGGATTGTTCGAGATCGGTTAAGGTTTGTTCTTCGTGAGAGACATCTTTTTGTCTGTCGATTTGGTTTGTGAAAAAAGATAACATGTTTTGAGAGGAAGAGGAAGATGAAGATGAAGATAGATAAGGTTTTTGTTGTTGTGGTTGAGTTTGACGAGTTTGTTTGAGGATCTTTCACTTATATCAAATCTGATCTTGAGAGATATCGTGTAGTGTTTGTCTTAAACGTGTGAAACTTTAAATCAAAGACAAAATATTTGATTCGGGGTTAGTTGGAGTTTGACTTGTTGATTTTTAACTGATTTGATTGGTTGTCTAATAAAAAGTTGTCACCATCACACCAAAAAAAAAATAAAAAGTTGTCACCAATAATTAAAGCTACAATTTAAGAGAATTAAGATCCTGATTAACATGAGTTGTTAATAAAGCGAATATACGATGTGTGTTTAGATATATCATTTAAAAATCATTGGTCTATAAAGTATACTATATATATTTGTTTATTGTTCACTTGTTTACCTTTTTTCTATAACTTTTTCATGATTAGGTTGAGCAGCTAAGCACGATTAATTTTTTAATCTATTTTCACAGTATTTGAAGTTAGGTGTTAGACGATTTAGGGACGATTTATTATACGGAGTATAATTTTCCGCCAAAGTTTGGATTTCTAAAAATATTTTTATATTTATCGATCGGTTTTTCCTCATTTTTGGCTGATGACAATATATTAACTAGTAATCGACTCATAAATTTTACCATGGTACATGGAACATGTACATTGATCCAATTTTTTGTCGAATTATATAGGATTTCATTATTTTAGCGATTAAATATTGGTTAATCCACCTTTCACATATCTGTTCATTTGCCTTTAATCACTGAAGCACTAATATCATCTTCAACGCTTAAGCAAGATTGACGATCGACTTTAATTTGATCATATAATTGAAAACTTGTAATTGTGCTGTTGTAAACTGTAATGGGTTTGTGAAAATAAAAAGTTGCGTATAATTCTCTGATTCGTAATTTTGTTTTAATTTGGTATTTGTTATAAATTAATACCAAATCAGTTAGTTACACATAATTATCCGAAGAAGAAAACGTGCAAGAATATTGCCTCATCATAAACAATAAAATGAACAATCCACGCAAACTGTCCTGAAAATATCAACTTGACTCCTGACCATGTGGTCTACAATGTTTCGAGCCCTACAAAGTTTTTAGCATCACAATCACATATTTATTGGTCAGAGCATTCACAAGATGCTTATCACAAAATAATTCATGGTTGCAAAATCTTATATTAATCAAACTCAATAACCTGATAGGCTTGCAGACAAGAATACAGCTCAAACATGGTTACTCTTGTCTCAGTTCGTTTGTGTGATTTCAAAATTTGGTTACACATGAGCCAAAATTAATAACTTAAAAATCTGTCTTCTGTTTCTTGTTCTCGCTCGAGCCATCGTTACTTCTTTTACCATCCTTCTTCTGTCCCACGCTACCACGTCCTCTCTTAGTTCCCTGGTTGATAAAGAAGGCAACAAACAAAAGAGGAACAAATTAGCACGAATACAGGAAAGCAGAGACAAAACAAAAAAAAAAAAAAAACAGAAAAAGAGAAGCAATTATGTCATACATTGGGGGTGAAGGTTTTGAGTGGGTCGCCGACTTTTTTAGATCGTTTCTTGTTTTTGGGACCACCGCCTCCACTGGATCTCCTGCTGCCGCCCATTGCGGCTCTAGCTAGCTTCACCATCTTGCTTGCTTCTTGAGTCTTTGCATCCACTAGATACTCGGGGATGCCCTTAAGATGTGGTGCAGGCGCGGTCTTACTCAATGGCTTGTCATGTTTCAACAGTTCCAAGTCTCTTGGATTAGCTTCAAAATGAGCCTTTAACCTGAAAAGGAGTGAGAGAATTTAATAAGACAACACAATCAGATACTAAACAACACATATTTTAGGAACAGAGTTGAATTTGCTTACTTTTCGGAGTTGATAATCTCATTTCTTAAATCCTGAGCTCGAGATTCTCGAACAGCAATCTTCGTAATACTCTTTGCAACATCCTGCACGAAGAAAAAAGCTTTAATACTTATCACTTGATAAAGTAAACATCTTACTATAGACTTTTACTAACCTCAGCNTTTAATACTTATCACTTGATAAAGTAAACATCTTACTATAGACTTTTACTAACCTCAGCTCTGTATCTTAGAGACTCGACAGCATTTTCGGTCAATGAAGGGAAGGGTGTGATAATATCTTTATCCTTGTCATCTTCATCTGCTAAGAAGGATTTTATTTCTTCAAATCCTTCCATCTCATCAGGAGAAACCTGTGGCAAATAAATTAGAGCATTAGACTTGCAAATTTAAAGAGATCATGCCAACTGAACAGTACTATTAGACGAGAAACTCACAAGAGAAACAGAAGAACCGCTGCTATATGCTCTACCAGTACGCCCAATTCGATGAATATATCCTGTAACACTTTGAGGCATATCATAGTTTATGACCTGTGCATAAAAAGTGTTTTAAGGAAAGGTTAAGCAACTAAAGCAATGAGAAAAATAAAACGCTATCTCAAACACCAAAGATTACAAAAAGGAGATGAAAATCCGTGTAGGAAGGGTTGAGTAACATACCGTGTGAACTTTTTTGAAATCAATTCCTCTAACTACACCAAATTCAGCATCCAACTTTGGTTTACCACGCCTTTTGTTTTTCTTATTTTCCTTGCTATCTTCACTTTTAGCCTCCTCTTTTTCTTTAGTCTGGCTATTATCATCCGTTGCAATCAAATAATCAAAAAGACCTGCATTGAATTGCTGTACAAACATACGATGATTAGATATGAAATGCAGCTACTTCCAGGAAAATTAAATTCAAGTGTTACTTGGTGATGTACCTCAAGGATATGAAGCCGAGAATTCTGTGGCAGCTCCCCGTTTAAAATTGCTGACTTGATTCCAAACTGGCAGAAACCAAAACAAAATCAATTCACTTTGATGACTACATATATGATCACAGGGAGATTAGAATGAAGTAACAGGTACGATAATAACATAAATTAGATTGCTCATATAGGTAACCCAAAATTTACCTTCTCCAAGAATAATTTCAACTTAAAACCCATGTCAATCGTATTGACANATTCACTTTGATGACTACATATATGATCACAGGGAGATTAGAATGAAGTAACAGGTACGATAATAACATAAATTAGATTGCTCATATAGGTAACACAAACTTTACCTTCTCCAAGAATAATTTCAACTTAAAACCCATGTCAATCGTATTGATGAATATCAAAATTTTCTTCTGTACCACTTCTAGCTTCAAGAGGGCAAGAATGTGAAGTAACTTATCCTGAACACTGCAAGAGATCTAAGACAAGGTAACACACCAATCATCATAAATCAGACCCACTACTATGAACGTATAAACCAAATATAACCCAGAAAAATAAGATAGCAACAAGTTCATACCCAAAACTGCTGAACATTACTTGGGACAGGCTCTTCCTTGTCTTTACCTTCTTGCAAGGTCAAAACGACTGGGTTGTGCAGAATCAATTTCTTCAATTTCTCGACATCAGTACTAAGATTTTGCAAAATATTATCTAATTAACCATTTAAGACAAACCTCAAACGAAAAAGAAAAGTTAACTGGAATTGTTATGATCCAGAGATATGTTACCTAGTGGTAGCAGACATAAGAAGGTTTTGGCATCGTCTTGGGATTATTGA
>OVAF01001907.1:0-18604 GCA_900406245.1 Odontarrhena argentea | reverse complement strand
AAATAGATTGTACCTATGGTTTATAATGACAAGAGAACATATTTACAAAACCTACACCACATTTACTAAACTTGCACATTCCATACAAAGTAATGATTTCTCTATTCAGTACCCTAACTAATTGAACTATGACGGAATCTTCAGCCTGGTGGTTGAACTGGGTTCTAAATTCTTAACCGTACCAGGTTTTATCATTAACCAAAAAAGAAAAAAAAATGTTAGCCAAAAAAAACAAGAAACAATCGTTAACGAAAAAAAAAAAATCCTAAAAAAAAAAAAGAAGCAAAATGAAACACAAATAGTCCAACCATCATACCATTTCTTCGTTATGTTTTTCAAATACGTTCACATTATTTTTAACCCATAACCTTGGACACTATTGTTATTTTTATTATTTTTTAATTGTGTAATAGTTTTATCATTGATTATTTAGAATTTGGTAAAATATATGTACATACATATGTTTAACACGTACATTTTGTATAAAGCATAGTCCATACTATGAGGTTTAATGCCTTTAAGAAAACCATTAATATATGGTTCTCTATTTTCTAAAAATTAGATGATTGTATTATATGTAAAATTACATATACAATTTGTGTCTGAATATTTTCAGAACAAAGATGCAAATCTAATTGACCAAATTTTAGTAACTTAAAAAGTCTTTATTAACTTGCAAAAATCCAACCGGATACATAACAAACAAGTTGATACAATAGATTTTGACCGATTATAGGTTTAAAATTTAAGGATTATGCTTCTCCAAATGATAAAAAGATCCAAAGGTACATTTGCTTAAGACTGAAGATCTTCTGTTTCCACTGGTGCTTGTGATGTTATTCATATTTGTAGTGTCATTGAAGCTTTGGGTCCACCTGGTAGGATCCACTTGATTCATGCAATAACCGTTATGATTATAGACTTGTGTACCGGTTGATTGGTTTAGCAAAGGATTACAAGTCAAATAATTAGTTTGAACGGTAGAATAGTCTCGTTGAACGGATCTTTTAAAGTAATTTATGGCATTCATTATTGGTCGAAAACCTTGAAACGGCTCACCGCGGATCCCTGGTAATGCATTGTGGATCCCTGGTAATGCATCATAATGATTCCCAATAGTAGTAGAAACAAAAGAAGATGAACTGACAACAGATCTGAAATGCTCATTGGTATTTTGAAAATGAAAGAAATGTTGATGATGGTGAATTTGGTGTTGGATGTTAATAGAAGCAACCTGAGAAATCAAAGGTTGACTCATCTTTATACGTTTTTTAT
The DNA here is from genome assembly GCA_900406245.1 of Odontarrhena argentea. Lineage (NCBI taxonomy): Eukaryota > Viridiplantae > Streptophyta > Magnoliopsida > Brassicales > Brassicaceae > Odontarrhena > Odontarrhena argentea. Next base: position 17,329 of record OVAF01001907.1, on the reverse strand, counting down.
GGTTATTTCCACCAATTGGTATATTCCTTAAAGCCCCACCATGAGTCCAATATCGACGACAGTTTTTGCAAAAGTAGCGCGGCTGAGATAAATTGTAGTTGTTGTAGTAACCAAACTTGGTGTTGTTTGAATTGCACCTTGGACATACTCGCGGTGGAGGTTTCTCTTTCTTCATTTGATTGTTGTCCATCGCCAAAATAGTTATTGTCCAAATTAACCCTAAAATGAACATTTTCTTTTAACAACTATTTGATTTTAGGATTTTTTTTTTTGTTGGTGTTATAATCTCTATGAGTCTACTCTTATATAAGATTTTGGGGAGAAAAGTCAAAGATTGTGTATTAATAAATCTAGATAGCTATCTTCTTACCATAAATTGTTGGCTAACTTTAGTGAGAACTTAGTCTTAAGTATTGTCTGTATACGAAAAATTGGAAAATCAATAAGATGATGTTAAATGAGTTATTCATATGAACTCAAATAAAATTTAGAGATATTGAAAGTGTAATGATAAGTTAAGATAAATTACAAGTTTAGATTACAAATATTTATTATTAGAGAGTGTGTATTAAAGCGCGTGTGCTCACGCGAGTTTTTATTGGAGCATTATAAAATTTTATATAAGCATATTATTTGAAATATTTTTTTTCCAAATATTGAAATAAATATAAATATTGTTAATATATTAAATCATAAATTTTCTGTTAAATTTTTTTCCATATGTGAAACCAATACAAATTTTGTGAGTTTATCTGATTTATACTATTAATAATTAATTTAAGAACATAAAAATAAATATTGAGGAACTTTAAAATTACATATATTAGTCCATGTATGAATTTTTTTGTCTTTCAAAAGCAACCTTTTCAATTTTTAGTTATTGAAATAATTACTTTCTAGCTTATTTCAAGCCCTATAAATTTATGTAAATGATAACTAATGATAAATAAACTAGATTCCACAATACAAACTAAGCTCTCAAACACCATGTGGAATAGTGTTCAAGTTAATAATAAAGAAAAAAAAAAATGAAAGCATTTAAGGAAAATACAACTGTTTTGAATTACATTTGGAGATCAACAGTTACAGTTATAATGTTACATTTACAGTTTATCAACTGTTTATCAGTAACAATAAACAACAGTTATAATGTGATAAATCGGAAAATAAAGTGACTGATTTGAAAGATGAGAATGTTAGACGAAAAAAGGAGGATCCAATGTAAGTAGGGGTGGGTATTCGGATCTTTAAAATTACATATATTACATATATGGACTAATATTTGGAATTTTATATTGGTTGCATCTTATTTGCGGATCTTTTATGTTAATCGGGTAATTCGGATTAAAGTGGATACATCTGGATATAAAAAATTTGGTCCCGATCCGAAACCGAAATTTTTCGGTTCTCTTGATAAATACCCGAACCGACTTGGTACCGATCCGAATCCGATCCGAATTTTAAAATTATCCGATCGGTACCATTTCTCCTAAAACCGAACTATCCGAAATCCGAAATACCCTATCCGAATCCGATCCGATATCCGAATACCCACCCCTACTTACATTGGATCCTCCTTTTTTCGTCTAACATTCTCATCTTTCAAATCTGTCACTTTATTTTCCGATTTATCACATTATAACTGTTGTTTATTGTTACATTTACAGTTTTCCTTTTTTACATTACAATTTTCCTTTTTGCATTAAGATATGTGAAAATCTTTCTTTTTGCATTAAGATTGAGATTTTTTTATAATTATCTGATATATTTTAAATTACCTTTTTTACGCTAAAATTATATTTGCTAATTTTCCTAAAATTGGAAAATAGGAAATAATGACACATGACATTATCTCATGAGTTATAAATTACCTTTTTACGCTAAAATAATTTTTTGTTAATTTTCATAAAACTGTAAATAATGACACATGGCATCATCTCGTAAGTTATATGACACGGGACACGATCTTGTGAATTATACTAATTGTGCCACGTGTCGATCCTACATTAAACGCGTTTAACTTTATTTAATAAGATGTCAAACTATTTTGAGAAAAGTTTTTTTTTTTTTTTAACCGTGAATGTCAGGATCGAAATTCAATTGATTTTTAGGAAACAATACTGACGACTAGTCAAACCCTAGGTTTTTTATTAAGACCTAAAACAAGAATCTTATATTCGTTTGGCCAAACAGTGAGAACTTAGTTCTGAGTAGAACGGAATTCATATTTGTGGATCCCTACGATTTATCTCAAACTAACCTCTACCACCAAACTACCATTACTTCATTATTCTTTCTTAAGAAGATTAATTTGTTAGGATTTTATTTTACGTTTCAATTTTGTAAATTCAGTTCACTTCACTTAAAGCACAATATGTATAGATGATCATTTTATACAATTTAAAATGACAAAAATATTTTTATGAACTAAGGGTTGACAAAAATATATTTATTGGTAAAAATTATATTTATTTGTTCCTTTTTTTTTTGTGTGTTTCTAACTTATCAGCCAACTCTACAGACAGAAATAAAGAGAATTAAGCATGTACATACAGCTAATTCTAATGCTAATGCTAATTTGAGACTAATTATTCCTCCATTTATTTTCTTTTCACTAACAATTATGTAAATATATAATACATTAATACCCAATAAAATGGATATATATTTCAACTCTCTTTTTTTTTTGTTTAATATATAATATTTATTAATTCTAGCCCCTTACAAAATTTTGTTCTAGCTGAATTAGCCCCTGGTCTCCAGGAGTATCATCCACTTGATACTAAAAACAATATGACTTACACAAAAAATTTGTCCTTTGAGTGAATAGTAACGTCGACTAATACAAAGACAACATTAGAGTGCTGATTAATTAAACAAAATCAACATTCAGTCACAATCATGCAAGACTCTAAACAGATCAACATGGTAAAGAAGTGGCCATGCAAAATTTTGGCTAATAACATCTTGCGTTATTTCTTCAAAACCAACATTTTCTCCAAAAAAAAAAAGGAATAATAATTATTCCCCGAATCTTAAAAATAAAAATTAATTTGTATGAATACTTTATAATATATTGCCGGATGGTGACAAGCCGACCTTGGCCAATAGACCTTTAAACTAATTAATTTGCTTGACCATATTGATTTTTAAAGGCCAATGAAGATTTTTCTGGTTTTTTAAATAATATCAACTCAAACAAGTGGTTGTAAATGAAATGAGAGTGGGTCATCTTGATCCAGGCATGATCATATTGTAATCTAGTAAAAGTTATAATCTTCCAATGGGAAGCACTTGAAAGATACATGATACAAGTACGTGGGGGTCGTAATCATGAGGAGAATAAAGTAAAGAAGACAATGAATAGTAACCAAAGCCAGAGATGAAAGGGTGGGGTCACTTAAGGTTGTTGGTTAGATAATATAAAAGAGAATCAACCTCTTGCTATGTTGTTTGGTAAGGTCTTTCTTCAAGCAAGATTAAAAAATAGGTATTAAGAATTTAGCTAAGAGTGCTAAAATGACAAAGATTCATCCCAAGGGCGAGAAGATTCCGCCACTAGAAACAGTCGGGGAGGCGACTGTGTTAACGGTTTGGAAGAAGTCTTTGATGTTCAATTGCAATGGCTTCACGGTTTTCGATTCGAAAGGAGATCTTGTTTACAGAGTAGATAATTATATGCATGGCAACCGAATCCAGATCCTTCTTATGGACGCCTCGGGGGAACCCCTCCTAACCATCCGCCGCAAGGTATCTATCACAATGCTATATATGTATATCAGGTATAGCTTAGAGATCGCTTGTTCGAGTGTACTTAGAGATGTAATTCTTGAGACAGAATCATATAAAATGTTTTAATCTCGCGGTCTCTAGACCCCAAAAAAACTTCTTATTTATAATAAAAAAAATAAAAAATATACATATATTGATTCATACACCACACACTTTTGTTTTAAGGGATCAAAAGTTAAATCCATGAATTTTGATACACAGAGACTAAGTCTTGGAGATTGTTGGGTGGTATACGAGGGAGAGACAACACTGAAGCCGCAGTTAACAGTGAGGAAGCGCCTCGGCATCATGAAATCAAAGACACTAGCCTATGCCACCAGCACCGATTCCCTAACAACCTACACCATCCAAGGATCATACTCACGCCGATGCTGCGTGGTTTACGACTCCAAGCAGAGAAAAGTGAGTGAGTTGATAAGAAAAGAAGGCGTGGGAGACGACGTATTTCGCCTCCATGTCCACTCTTCTCTCCACTCTCCCATCGCCATGGCCCTCGTTATCCTTCTCGACCAGATGTTCGGCGGCTCGAGACACTTCATTACCATTCCTAAATATTAACTAAGAACCACTACTGTATATTATTACCATTCTTATATATATACCAGTTATTTTTTCGACAAGGAAACTGTGTATTATTGTCGATTGAATGATTCATTAGAGTACACAATCGAAAACATCTAGCACTTTATGAGTGATGACCATCAAAAACAAGATATGATAGATACAGCTTCACTAATCAAGATGCATTAGAGTAGTTTATTTTTATGAATAAACAACTAGTCTAAATTTAATAGACTTTCGACTTTTTGTGTAAATCTGTTATTTTATTTATTCTTTAGATGATTTCATAAAAAAATCGTACAAAATACAAGAATCAAATAATTATAAAATACAAAAGAGAGAATTGTAATAAAATTTGTAGAAACACAATTTTCATGCATGTTCTCCAAGTTCAAACTATATCGATTTTACAAAAATAATTGAATTAACTATATCAAACGTTAAGTGGATCGTAGTACCAAACAGTTCTTCCATGTGGATCTTGAACCGGTCTTGCATTGGTCTCAAACCCCTATTCAGTTAATTAATTAATCAGTATCAACAATCAGCAAATAAAATTACATTAGCAGTTTCAAGTATACTTACATCATGTACAGCATTCCTCAAAGCTGCAATTTGCTCCGGCGATATTGTGCTCACCTAAATTTCCCCAATGACAAAAAAATTTACAACTTACATACCAAAAAAACAAAAATAAATATGCAACGAATGAGAAGATAAATACATAACAACTTATATTACCCTTTTAACGACGGTCCAAATAACACCTTCAGTGCATGGAGGAACAGTGAGGGAACCAATATATCTATAAAATTTTCTGGTTTGAAATCTTATAGTTCCAGGATCCACCATCCCTACATCTATCTCATCTTTTCCCACTGATTTTATTCCATGTAGTAGCTGCATTCAATAAATATTGAGAATTATTTAGCTTGATAACCATATTATGAGACTTAATATTTAAAATGTTTTTGGTCATTTACACATTAAGTATACCTTTTCAAGGAATTCATTAGGTTTGCCTAACTTATAAAGAACTCCAATCACTGCAATTCTGCCTCGAGCACTCATATGAACCATGTGAAGCTCCATCTCGAATCTGTAAAAGGTTAGGATCAGTAATGATTCTAGCACACATCAATTTTTTTACATAATGGGCCCAAAAGGCCCATATAGGCCCACTAAAAATCAAACCTAGTTCCGTTAATGGTATGCTCGGAAGGTGAATGCCAATGACATTGCACCAATTTATATTGTGTACCACGTATTGTTACTTTCCCGGCATCTCCTTTCCACGATACCTTTTTTAAAAAATCAACAGATTTGTATTACCATGATTAGTGTTGTAACATTATTTGATTGAAGACAAAAACTAAATTCGATTTTTAGTTATTTACCATGATGTCATGTCCTCTGTTTTTAATTGAAGCCAAAGCCGGTTTGTATTGCCGTCTCCATGCTCCATCCCGAATAATACTAACTCTTCCGTTAGTGAGATCGATCGGAGATTGGTATCTTCCGGTGTTACAAACTTTCCATTCAGGATTTATCTTGCCCCATCTCTCTGGTCCTTTCTTTGTGCTTTCTTCATATGTAAATGGTGTTTCATCATCTGTTGTTTTTTTAGAATTCAATTTAAATAAAATCATTTATAAGTCTAAATTTCGATACAACAATAAAATGTAACAAAACATACCGACTTCGCCATCAAGAGCGAGAAGATGATTAGGAATTGATAAACAGAAGAAAAACAATGCGAAGGCGACTATTGATTTTGCTTTCGGATCCATTTGTGTTGTATTCTATTGAGATATGATTTCTTTGTGTAGTGCTTTAATATGTTCTTGAGTATGTTTATAGACATTGAAGGGTTTAGATTGAGCCTATTTAAAAGGGAAAAGGCTTTTTTAGGGGATTTGTTTCACTATTTTATTTGTTACGGTTTTATTTGTTACGATTTTTTAACTAATTTGGTGTAAATATTTGGAAGAAAGAAAACTCATCTGTCAGAGAATATGCCTTAGGCCATCTCCTACGCAGACACTTTAAGGTGTCTTAATAATTTTTTATAATATAAATAATAATAAAAAAATAAAAAGTGAGGAGCAAGAGACAACTAAGTGTCTTCCTACAGACTTTTAGACGTTCATCTAAGACACTTGTCTACAAGTGTTACATTTCTATTGGTCTTGAATTTTTAATAATTTAAAAATTAATTATTTAATGTAAAGACACTCATTTAAAGACATGTACCGTGCTCTTAATGATCCTAAACAAACAAAACTTGGACACACAAATTTCAAATTTGTTATTTTCATTTTTTCATTCTAAATTATATGAAATAGCTGGAAAACTAAAATAACTACAGAAAGAGACAAGTTACATAAAATTGGGTGAGTGTCGCATAATGATTTAAGAAATTGGGTCCGTATGATCATATAACAACAAAATTTTACGGTTTGTGTGAAACCATGTCTGATTAATTTCACTGTAAGAAAGTAAAAAAAACAAAGCTCCATTTTTGTAAATCAGAGAAAATTTCATTATATCCGAGAAACATACTTCTCATGGTTCTGATATCAATATAACACTTCATCACAAGATGAACACTAATGCAGGAAAATAAGATGGTCACGAACCCGGATTATGTCCAATCTACTTAACAAGTGATATCAACCAAATCCAAAAAAAGCATGCATTCTAAAGGTCACAGTCTTTTTTTAGTTAAAGAGTTGTTTGTATAACCTTTGACATTATCACCATCAAGCTTGAGCATCATCAGCTTCCTTATCCTTGGGCTCATTCGCTGTAGCTACGCTTGCTTCTGTGTTCTCCTCAGGTGGCTGTACTTGTTCATCTTCAGGTAAAGGTTCTTCAACGTAATCATTCTCAAACGCATCATATGGAACCTCGTAAATCCTCACATGAGGCATTGATGTATCCTTAACAAGAACATACTTTCCTTCGCTTAGCTTCATACACACACCAACTACAGATTTCACAATCCCCCACATGTTCAGAGTATTCAGATTAATCTGTTCAGCTAAATCCTTGGGCTTATACCCCGAAACCGATAGTATAACATGGTTGAGATGATCGCGAGGATGAACTCTAGAGACAAAACCAATCTTCATCATATCAGCATCAGCCAAGAGAGCTTGCGCGGTCCATTTAGCCAACTTATTCCCATTATTCTTCAACTCGGTAGCGAAAACCGCACCTCTCTGACTTTCAAGCTTGTGCCTCCAATCAACACCAGAGTATTTCGGATCAAACTCATTAAGCGCCTTCAGAGTAAGAAACGATCTCTGATTGTTCAAATCAACAACACTCTGCAACTCACACCTCGCAACAAGACTGATATTATCATCAAGCTTCCATCTTCTGTACCTATAAGCAACAGAAGCATCATTGTCACCACTCTCTGGATTCGCTTCAAACGTTTCCTTCTTCCCGTCTCTAACCAAAACCTGCTGCGAAAAGCTCTGATTGATATAAGCAGCTTCAACACCTAGAGAATAAGCAGAGTTAATATCATCTTTAGCCTTAGGTAATGGCTCTTGAGAAGTCTCGTGAACAGAGACAAAATCAAGCTGTGATCCATCTCTCTTATCAAAGAACAATTTATCCCCCACACGATGAATCACAACATCCCACGAGTTAACCGAACGAGGAGCACACATAAGAGCAGCTAATATAGCATCGGTAGCGAAAACTGTAGCTTTATCTTCTTTAGCAAGACGTCTAATCACAGGATCCTCACTAGTAGTAACCTTAAAGAAGTTGCTATTCTTGGAACGCTCGAGTCTCTTTTCGTTTTTGGGAGTGATTCGATCGTAAACACGGTCGTAATGTTCGAGTCCACCGCATTTAAAAAGATCTTCAGGTTCTTGAACAGAGAAGGAGAGCTTCGAGAACGATGAGAAGGGAATCTGTTGAAGCATATTCCATTCCGATTGTATATCAACGCAAGATTTGAATGCGGCGGCGGCTTCATGATGAACATTGCTACGGTTAAGATTATAAAGACGAGCTCGTTCTTTCTCTGCATATTCGTCTTGTCGTTGAGGAAGTTGATTCCGATTCCGACGAGCACGCCTTTTAGGTCCGAGTTTTGGTTTACCGTCGACGAGTCGGAACGGTACGTCATCATCGGGGTTTCCACCTTGGTCGATGGAGAAAACGGAAGAGGGATCGGCGAGAGAACGAGCGGAGGGGTTTCGAGTCCAGTCAGCAGCACCGCCGAGTTTCTCGGAGCGGGAGAAAGAAGCGGAGGGAACAAGATTTGCGGCGGCGTCGGGAGAATCTGGAGGACCCCAACCGTCGGGTTTGAAAGGTACAGAGACGCCTTCGAAAGCTTCTTTGACTACCATTCTTGATAAGAAGAAGATACTGTTGGAACTCGAAAAATGGTGGGAAATCGGTGAAAGAATTAATATTTATATATCAAGCAATGTTTTGCTTCTAATGGGCCTCAACAAAAGGAAGAGAGTAATCGTGTGGGCCTTTTGTCTCAACAAAAGCCCAAACCTAATGCAGAAGTTGCCAAAACAGAGACGCTCTGCATCAGAGGCTGCAACGATCAAGAAAGGACAAGTGACGTGTTTGCTCCGATTATTCAGCCAGCTCACAGGGCCTTTAGCAGAATGGACCACCTTGGATTATGTGCAGTGTGCTAGAGGACATATGTCTGTTAGGGTTTTTGTGAGTTGTCAATGACAGATTGCTGTTGCTTTACCTTTAAATAGCATCCTGTGCATTCGTTATCCTTCCAAGGAAATAATAATCATCTTCTTGCCATTGTTGTCTTTCAAGCTTTCTCTAAACTCTCTGAGCTTATTTCTCTTTTACTTTCATCTAACACTTCAGGATATATCTCTAATACAAGGACTATACTAAAAGCCCATGTTCTCTTACAAAAAGCTGAAATAACAAAAGTCATGAATAAAACATTTGTATAAACTTCAATTCCTCTACATATATAGTCTCGCAAGGTCTAAACTTTGTTACCCTTAACGCCTTCATTCCTTGAACTTCAACTCTCAGGACCTCATTTTGTATCAATGTTATGTTATATTTCAGAGCTTTTGGTAGATCACTACAACATCAAAATTTAATAAAGGGAAATTTCACACCCACACAACTACAAAACAAATAAAATAAAGGGAGGAACATGATTATACATATAGATATAAAAACAGATCATCCTCTGCATGATTTCATAGAGATATTATTAATTGTCACTGTTTACAAACTTCTTCAGACTCTCCGAAATCCTACTCCTAGCTCCATAATCACATTCTTCCACCTAAAAGTGAATAGAAAAGAAACCAAATATATGACTCACTAACTCACAATCAACAAAAAGGACATATTACTAAGAATAACCTAGTATACAAACTTATAGTTACACAGGACCAAGGTAATTTGTTAGCATTTTGACTAAATAAGTAGACATCAAATATAATCTACTTATTAGTTGGTAATTCGAATAGTTAATATCTACCTATATTTGTATCACTATAAGTTGTGTTTGACCTAATAGTAGCAAATTATATCTACCAATCTTTATAGATAAGTAGAAGTCAATTATGATCTAGTTTTGCTACTTAGTTTAGTGACATACTTTGATTCTATTCATGGATTAATTGGACCTCATATTAGAAAATCTTGGAATTAATCTGGATTTCGATTTTGCTTTAATTTTTATCTATATATTTTTTTTGTTAGACTTATACCCTGCAATGAAGAGTGTGGTAGACGGCATCATCAACAATTGAGTACCCAGCGTGAGTGATCTCAGCTCCAATCTCCTCAGTGAGAAGACGAATAATCTCACAGAACATAAACTTGTGCTCCAAGCTAGTCACAAGAAAGATGTTGAGAATGGAACCGTTTTCTTGAATCTCGATTTTCGGCAGCCTTCCAAGCTCAGATACATCAGCAGCCAAAGAACTTGATGTACCCGCCACAAGTTTCCTCTTCCTCTCTTTCTTTTTCTCCACGTTTACTTGTAGTTTCTTGATGTACTTTGCAGCTTCATCTAGCTGATCAGGCAGTGATAAAGACTCCTAACCATTAAACAAGCAAAGAGTTTATATGTCATATATCACACATGAAATCAAAGATATATATATATATATATATATATTAGGACCAAGAAGAAGAAGAAGAAACCTTAGAAGTTTGAGGAAGAAGAGAGTTGAGTTGTGAGTAGAGAGCTTTCATCTGAATCCTTCTATTTTTTTCAACAGTTTTGCGATCAGCAGATCTTGACTGACTTGTGTTTGAATGACTCTGGTCCATTGTTTTGTTTTTTTATTTTATTTTCCCTCCCTGAACATCATACACACACATAAACCCTAATACTAGCCACACTTATATAAAAAACATTTCCTAAGGATAATTAATTAGATAATTAATTAGTTTTAGTGAAAAAGAGTAGGGTATATATACCAAAAAGCAAAAAGGTTAAATAATATATAGATATAAAGTAAAAGAGCCAAGCTCTTTACATATAATTATTGACATGTACATGATTACTATTTTCTTTTATGTATTCATAAGAGCTATGTGATCCATACATCTACATATCAGAAAGGTTTTTGTGACAGATAGTCCATTCAAAATTTGGACCATATTGCATGTTTTGCAAAGATAAATTTGGATATGATCGAAAGATAGAAGTACTTACTTGTTTCTTTCCCAATCGGTTGAGTTAATCCTACTACATTTGTTTGGTATAGCTACTTTGATATATATATAACATTTGTGTTCCTATAACTGTAAAATAAAAAAAAGGAGGATCGGAGGATAAGAGAAAAGGTATATGAAATGGGGAGTGGTGGGGTGAGTATGGTCAACTTTTTCGGTGGCAATGCGTGGATATTGTTGAACCACACGAGCAAGTCGACATAAGGACATGCTCTTAACCTTTTGTTCCCATCATCAATTTGCAGGTGACTCTTTATCTGATGTTACATTATTTACAACATATATTCCTTTCGTTTCATACTCAAAGGTGCTTTAGATTTATTTTTTTATTCATGTTTCAAGATTGCATAAGTTCTATGTAAAATTATATATGCTATATATATGTTTCACTATTTACAACATCTTACAAGATTTGTTTACGATTGATTACAAAATTCTATACTTTCTTGGAAGAGAATATAACTCGAACGGTATTTCATCGTTAACTCGAAACGATGATATTTACGGATAAACTTCTTTTTAAAAATGCTTTCTTATAAAATTGCATCACGTATACAATGAAATTTTGTGATTTTGAAAAGTTCTTCACATATTTCGAATTTTATGACTTCAAATCTTAACTCTTGAGATTGCAAAACCAATCATATTTCGAAATTTATTGATATTTCTAAATTTGGAGCTATAAATCATCAAAAAAAAAATGTAACTCAGTAAATTATTTTTTTTTTTTTGTAAATCAAAACAATATATACCTAAATCAATAGACTATATATATAATCAATAGACTATATATATATTAATTAATTGACAGAAAATTGAACACAAACTCATGATTATTCCGAGAAATAATTGAACAAAATCTCAAAATTCAAAATTATGAAATTCTTTAGGTTTCATATCACAAATATATTAATTCCGGGGAAATAATTAGACCAAAAGCCTTTTTTTCCAATTATAAAACAAAATATATATTTCCCCAAATCCAGAATACCTGTCAAAAATTTTGAGTACGTGCTAAATTTATAATGCAAACGAATCAAAATTCAATTTTCATTACTCATCCTAAAAATTATTAAGTTTTCGAAATTAAGTGTTAACAACATTCATGATGGTATTATGGTGTCAAATTTGATTATGAGTTCCAATTACAAAAACTTGTGGTGTCAAATTCATTTGACTATGAGTTCCAATTACAAAAAACATGATCTTAGGATACCTAACATGTGTAGGCCATAGAAAGTCGAACCACATTGTCCACATGTGAAATTATTATAATTTTGAACCTAACCGAAAGTATGATCAGTAACACAATGCTTTCACAACGTAAATATCAGCTTGAACATTACATCAAAACGTCAAAGATACAAAATAAGTGTCTAACCAGTAAGACACCCCATAATCCACAGCAATAACAATGATCCAAACTGGAACCTAAGTTTACATTGTTGATTCCGTTTCAAGTGCGATATTTGCTCATTCTAGACTTTAAACATAATTGTGAATTTGGATGACATATATCGAATTTTAAAAATCAAAGATACCATATTATTTATTTTTTAAATAAAAATGGATTATGATATGAATTTAAAATTATAAAATCTATACTAGTTAGTTTTGAAAACCACTAAACCAAGAACAAAGAATTTTACTGAAAATGTAAATTATACATATTAAACATGCATTATTGGTAGTAAGATTCTAATTGCACTATTTGCTCTAAATCTAGTTTTGAACGTGTTCAATAAATTAGAGTTTGATTTAGTAGCTGAGACATTTTGCTTTTTGACTCCTCACCGATGAGTAATGTTTGATGCAGATCAAAGATATTGAGAACCAGCATATATAGAAGCATTGTTACAAACTTAAGTGATGCGACAAATACAGAAAGGTGAAAAGAAAAACATGATAAATGTTGCTTCCTACAATAAACATTTGTTGCCGATTCAAATGGGATTTTTGACTGATTTCATCCATCCCTGACGATAATGGTCAGCCGTCAAAAGCCATTGCTAGTTTATCCCATAAGAAACTCGTGAGCTCTTCTTGATAGTGATTATCCAAATAAGCTTCTTCAGCAAACTCTGTAAACTAGAGATGAGAAAAGATAAATCCTAGGACAAAATATGAAGAAAACCATACTGAAATATTCAGCGAATCCCAAAGCAATTATTTTCTCTATTCCTCTGTCTTGTCTCCAGTTTTGAAGTCATGTAAGAAAGTAGTGAAGCTGAATCCGTCATCTCAGCTTGAGGAGGACGAGGCACGGGTTCCATCCACCGTGGGAGCACAAATTGGAATAACCCAGCCCCATTCATACTTATTAGACTACCATAACAGAAACTACGGTTAATGTAAAACTCTTGATCATTATCATTACATCCATCCTCCAGGATTTTATAGTTTTGTGTCCGCAAATTACACGATACCGCATGATGATTCTCTCGACTCCATAGATACACAATACCACAATCAAATGGATGCATTGTCATGGTTTCATAACTACCGACAATTGAGACACCGATATCCCACACAAGTTGCCAAGATTCATCCCCTGGATCATTATTCAACCTCCAAACTTTAAGAGCAGTTTCTTCCTTTTGAGTAAATGCTGTGATATACATAACAGATCCTTTGGAAGTAGTCAATGCTCTTTCGTAGCCAGTATTATGAGTCGAATGATCCGGGAGTAGTACAACCCGAAATTGATCGGATTCAGAATAGAAATCATGTGCAACGAGACATCCGTCTTCTTTATAAGAAAAGTAAATGGTACCATTCAGGGTAATATAAGGGCAGAAGATGGAATCATCACCAGAGTAGATTGACTTGGAAGTCCAAATTCCAGTTTCAGATGAATACAAAGTCCAAGTTTGGGTCTCATCATAACCATCCGACGTTTCCACTAAAGCTAAGGCAAACACTTTGAAGCTCAAAACGACGCCGTCCTTGTCCAAGCGAGTCACCAAACCAAGCATATCCCAAGTATTAGGAGGATGAGGGATTTTGACCCATTGCTGTAAAACTGGATTGCCCACATAGCAAACATGATCACAGCGGGCTTGAATCAAAACCAATCCACTGGAAGCATCCTTGAAGTTGAAGTCACTGATACGGTGGCGTACCGGGATGAAAGAAGCTGGAGATTTTGGAAGATCCCAAGTCTGGCATCCATGGAACCCCATGAGTTCTAAATCTCCGAACGAGATCAGTAGTGACCATGCGGGAGAGGAGTTTTGGTGAACAAACACAAAGAGACGGCGGAAATAGGGAGATTCCAGTGTCCATTTCCATGTTTTGCACACGCATTTGAACCTGCAGATGCTTCTTAGTGGCAGTCTCGCTAGAATCTCTGTCAATATTGCATCTGGGAGGTGTGTGGTGTTTGTTGGAGTATCCATTGGAATTTGGATTTGGGGTTTCAAGAATCAGAGAGGTTGCATAGTTTATATATTAACTGATTAAGAATATGTTAAATTAAATATATTATATTTTAAAATTGATAACTCGTATAATTTTGACATGTGTAATTGAATTTTAAGCTATATAATGCTTATCTTAATATCAAATCTTATTCATACATATAAAATAACAAATCATATATTTACCATTATATATATATATATATATAATTTAATGTAAATATATGTATATATATATATATATATATTGATGTAAATATATTAAATTGTAAAATTCACAACTCTTATCATTATGACATCTATAATTGGATACTAAATTACAACTCACACAAATAATCAAAACATAGTTTAGTATTATATCTTGTTCATTACATATAAAATAACTGATCATATATTATTACTACGTAAATTTATGATATTTATTTCACAATAATTTGGCTTATATATGTTGCATAGTCATAAATAAATATAAGATTTATGGTTCATACATTATTTGATTTGAGAAATAGAAAAATTGGTTTTCAGGAACGTAACAATATGATCTCCCACATAGTGAAATATAACTTTTAAAATATGACATCCATTTTTTTTAAACTATTTTATTTGCTCAATAATTTTTTTTAAAGATAAATAATTCGTTGAGAATTTTGATAATTTAAAATAGGAGAAAAATATGTCACAGTGTAATCTAAAAGTTTAGAAATATCAATTTACACATGTCATTTTTTAGTTTTTTGTAACTATTTAAACTTGTCACAATATATACTCACTTAATATCATGATATGCATGTGAATAATTGAAAACTTATAAATTTTATAGATATAACTATATTGGATTTCAAAATTGACAACCAAGATAATTAAACACTTATAATTATATTCTAAGTTATGACCCATTCAAATATTTAAAACTTATATGGATAACATGCATAACCTATTCATTACATATAAAATAAGTGTTGACCAAAAATAAATAAATATATATATACATTAAAATATATTGATGTTAAAAGATTAAAATTTTTAAAATTCAAAAACTTGTAAAATTTTGGTACTTGTAATTAAATTCTAAATTATAACTTGTGATATTTTATATTATTTATGAGAAAATATATTGATGTAATAAATTATATTTTGATAATTGAAAACTCATATAATTATGAATTATGCAATAAAATTCTAAATAACGACCCGCATATCAAATTACATATGTCATAATTATACGAGTTGTCAGTATTCACTTTTCACAATCTAATTGCTCCAAGAGTTGTACCTATAATTGCTTAGACCTAATAGTAGCAAATTATATCTACCAATCTTTATAGATAAGTAGAAGTCAAATATGATCTAGTTTTGCTACTTAGTTTAGTGACATACTTTGATTCTATAAGGGTTTAGCATGGGTCACAATTTCCCGAAGGATTTGTTGCCATTCTACATCCATATATATAAGCTAGTGGATGATCCTACATCTGATTCAATTATTTCTTGGAGCACAAGCAATAGTTTCATCCTTTGGCGTCCGAAAGAGTTGAACAGAAATTACTTGAGATCCAAAGGACTAATATGCAGAGATTTCAGAAAGTTTCTGTACCTATGCAGAAATTATAGGTACAACTCTGTTTCTGCTAATCAATATCATCTCTTAGATTCACTTCAACATGTGCCGCCTTAAATCTCATAAGACACCACATAATCTACAGCAATAACAATGATCCAAACTGGAACCTAAGTTTACATTGTTGATTCCGTTTCAAGTGCGATATTTGCTGATTTCTAGACTTTAAACATAATTGTGAATTTGGATGACATATATCGAATTTTAAAAATCAAAGATACAATATTATTTATATATTTTTTGAATAAAAATGGATTATGATATGACTTTAAAATTATAAAATCTGTACTAGTTAGTTTTGAAAACCACTAAACCAACAACAAAGAATTTTACTGAAAATGTAAATTATACATATTAAACATGCATTATTGGTAGTAAGATTCTAATTGCACTATTTGCTCAAAATCTAGTTTCAGATGAATACACGTTCCAAGGTAGGGTCTCATCATAACCATCCGACGTTCCCATTGAAGCTAAGGCAAACACTTTGAAGCTCAAAACGACGCCGTCCTTGTCCAAGCGAGTCACGAAACCAAACCCCTCCCAAGTATTAGGAGGAGGAGGGATTTTGACCCATTGCTGTAAAACTGAATTGCCCACATAGCAAACATGATCACACTCGTCTACAATCAAAACCAATCCACTGGAAGCATCGTTGAAGTAAAAGTCATCGATATCGTCGCGTCTAAAAGACGCGGGGATGAAAGAAGCTGGAGATTTTGGAAGATCCCAAGTCTCGCATCCATGGAACCCCATGAGTTCTAAATCTCCGAACGCGGTCAGTAGTGACCATGCTGGAGAGGAGTTTTGGTGCACAGACACAAAGAGACGGCGGAAATAGGGAGATTCCAGTGTCCATTTCCACGTTTTGCACACAGATTTGATTCTACAGATGCTTCTTAGTGGCAGTCTCGCCAGAATCTCTGTCAGTATTGCATCTGGGAGATGTGTGATGTTTTTTGGTGTTTCCATTGGAACTTGGGTTTGGGGTTTCAAGAATCAGAGAGGTTGCATAGTTTATATATTAACTGATTAAGAATATGTTAAATTAAATCTATTGTATTTTAAAATTAAAAACTCGTATAATTTTGACATGTGTAATTGAATTTTAAGCTATATAATGCTTATCTTAATATCAAATCTTATTCAAACATATAAAATAACAAATCATATATTTACCATAATATATATATATATATATATATATATATATATATATATATAT